>PVJA010002898.1:0-22247 GCA_004027025.1 Myocastor coypus | reverse complement strand
GCCCGACAGAGCAAGATCCGGGAAGAAAATCTTCCCAGTCTAATTCTGTGTGTGCAGCTGAGCTGTGAACATGAGGGTCAGGAAAGAGCAGAAAGATGGCTCTGCCAGGCACAGAGAGCAACGTGAAACAAAGCCATCAGAAACAAATGTGGGAAAAATCAAAAACACAGAGTGGGAGAGAAAAAGCCTGCTCAGATACTGAGCGAAGACAGCAGGACATATCAGCACCTCTCAGAGCGAAGTTGTCCAGCAGTCCTAGGACTCTGGGCCTGACGCTCTCTGACATTCCTAGGAGGCTCTGCAGGCATGCTCCCCTCTGTCTGCTCCCTGAACCTGGACCACAGTTTGCTGCTGGCTGTCCCCTAACGCCATCCTCTCCACAGCAAGGCTGGGTATATCCTTTGGTCTTGTAGGGGGCCGGTCATTTGTGTATGGTTTGAGCAAACCCTGTGAGTTCTTTCAGGTAAGCTTGAGGTATCTCCTTCTCTCTCTTTTTAACTTACATTTTTAATCTTTTATTTATTTTTGCCTTTTAATGGGCAATGGGAGATGCCAGCTGAATGACATTTCTCTCAGATATTTCTGATGGGAAGCACTAGAAGAGAAGGAGAACTCAAATAAACATCACTAAGAAAAATAACAGTGTATCCACCAAGCAAGTATAGAAACAGTAGACTTGAAAAAAAAAAAGAGGACAGGATGACTGTTTATGTAGCTTTGATTTCTGACTCTGTTCCCTCATTATTCCATTGATCACTTCTGGAACCATCTCATCAGCAGCATTTGTTGATTTGATTCTTAATATATTTGATATAGCCTCTCACTATGCAGCTCAGAGTTATAGTGATCCTCCTGTTTCAGCCTCTCCAAAGCTGGGATTACAGGTGTGCACCACCATGCTAGGTCTTGGTGGCTGGCTCAGTGAACTCTGGGTGGAGTTGGGACAGCATGCAGTACCAGGGATCGAATCCAGGTCCTTGAGCCTGCCAGGCAGGTGCTTAGACCACTGAGCTATATCTGCAGCCCTATCAATAACATACTTTTTCTTTGTCTCTAATTTGTTTCTAGCCTTTCTGTGGCTCTTATACTACTGCCTGGCTGCCCTAAAGTGCCCCCTTGGCTGACGGACCACTGGTGAGGACATAGGCAGGGCCTCTGTCACCCAGCACGAGGGTCTACTGCGAACAGATTCTCTCTGAAGGACCCCAAAGCGCTCTGAAGACCTCATTCAGCTTCACCTCTAGGAAACAAATGAAGCTTCACGAATTTCCTACTATATTCTTTTTTAAAGATAACCAGGCAGAGATAGAACCTCCCAATTCTTTTCAGTACAAACAATATAACCATATAGGATAAAAATGGATTGATTCTGCTTATCTTAAAATTACTTAGTAATAACTTCCATGAAAGTCTGGAAACTGGAAACTGCATGTTCAAATCACAGGCAGTAATTCCAACCATCCTAGACTAATAAGATAACAAAATCTACGCTGAATCACAAATATAAGTAGGTCCTATGCTCACGTTCTTCACAGCGTGGCGAAGAAACAGAGTAAGTTTTAATGATACAATGTCTCAGTCTGGTCAGGCTGCTATATCAAACGTTGTAGTCTACAAACAAAAGAAACTTACATTTCATGTTCCAAATGCTGGAAGGTCAAAGGTTAGGGCCCCAACAAATTCAGTGTCAGCTGATAGCCCTCCTCTCACTATGATTTCAAAAGTCAGAAAGGCTGAGGGAACTTAGGTCTCTCATAAAAAATCTCTGAGCCTATCCAGAAGGTGGCTGCTCATGACGTCACCACCAGCAAAAGCCTGTCTTGCACATCGCATTATTTGTGATCAGATCTTGACAGAGGCATAGGAGGAACACAAAACATTCAGTTCATATCAAAATGAATATATAATTGCATAAGAGACAAGAATTTCTAATACCTTAACTTAACAATTCTGCGCTCTGCCTTTAAGAAATGAAAACTACCCTTTCATTCTCTTAACTTCAATTTTCCAAATCTCTCCTACATAACATTTTTGCCTTCTTTGGTATCCAAAGAATAAGATTACATTTTTTAACAATATAATAATGAACTATTCGATTTCCTTGCTTTTATTTCTTTTTTTAATCATCCACTAACAAAATAAAATCTTCTAGCTTTGTTCCTATAGTAAGCCCCTGTCCACCCTGATCTCCACACCACATTTACAATAACACTTCATGCTTCACAACTCCAAGCCAAGAGTTTTCTAGAAATGAAAACCACACTCCACAGTGTTCAACTATGGAACTTTTCCTTTCGGTGTCCTATCCTCTCTGCCTCTTCTGAATCCCCCTTCCCCTCTGAGGCTCACCCACTATGTCTTCTAGACTCTCCCAGGCAGTGGAGGGGTGTTTGAGCTTCTGTGGCATTTACCACCTTCTTCTTCAACAGCATTTGGTACCCTTGTGTCTTCATGTAGTAGAAGACCAGAGGTGCTCACTGTAGTATTCTGCTGTCCCTACTACCTAAGCCTACATAAAGCATATAGTGCATGTTCAACACACATTTACTGCCTACTGTATTCATTCACAAGAAATCTATGCCATTAATGCTCAAAACTAAGCAAGAAATGATGCTCAAAATAATAGAGGAAGTGATAGAGCACTGTTTAAGATAGTTTGGGAGAAACTTAAATTGTATCAGAAGTTCCCGTACACAGGCCTCATCATGCACAGCACTCGGCTCTTGGTTCTTGGGCAGTCTTAGCAAGCACCACTAAGTAGCAAGAGTTTTGCTTTGCCTCTCTGCCTGGCTACAGAAATAAATTAGCTGTAAATATTATGTCCTTGTGGGGCTGTACGTCATGTTGCAGACTTGCATTTTGATGGAGCTTTTTAAATAATGCGCTTTACAAAGCAGAAGCAGGCACAATGCTAAGCAGAGAGTTGGCAAAACAAGGCAAATTAACAGCAAGCCTGAACCCTCATAGAGGGTCCGCCATTCTAATGAGAAATAGTCAGCTTCCCAGGCCACAGCCTGTAATAACCCTGATTTTTGTGACTGTTTTTATTCAGCATGGCTGTGAGGTGCCATGAAATCCTAAATCCTTGCTTATTAAGGAATTTTAAATATTGATCATGTGATTTTTCCACTCCAACACTCACTGCTCATATCCTCATTTGGCGGGGAAATTCTTCTGCATACACCCAGGGCTCCTCCCCCAAACCCCCGCTAGTCACTTCACAGAGCCTGGGTGTAATGGGGAGGAAACCAAGTCCTCGCAGTGACGCAGGTACAAAGGCCACTTCTCCAAGCCAACTGAATGCCATGTGGTGACTGAGCGTTCTTTTCCATTCCCTTCTGCATATTGAACTTTGTTCTCTCCTTTCCTCTGTGACTGCTGTCCTTAGCATGCTGTGGAAGGTGAATAATGTGCAGAGAAACTTGGTGGTTTCTAATCAAGAGAGATTAACATGTGCTAGAAAGATTTCAGATCAACACAAATATTAACAAAATATTAGCAAATGCTTTGTTTACAGCTTTAAAAAAGCATGGCTGGGTAAATAAAAAACAAATGTGATCATGAGGAAAGAAGATCAAAGTCATTTCCTAGCTAGAGTCGCTAGTACTTTCCACTGGTAACATAACAGCCAGTCAGCCTTTTGCTTGACCAGTTACCCAAATGACAATGGTGTTTGCTGGTGTTTAGAGCCACTCTAAAATAATTGCAAAATCAGAGTCTTAGGCCTCTGTTTCTATCACCTCTTTATTCTTACACTGAACTTTGAGCTTCTATAGAACAGAGCTGAGGCATTTCTTGCGTTCAGTAGAGGCGACGTGTACATTTCTTTTCTTCTTTTTCACTTTTCTGTTTTTAACTTTGACTATATATGTTTGCATCTACGTTGTTATGTCTTGTAGGAAGTTGTTATGTGGACAAGGAACACCTGAATTCCTTCTGCATCTCCCTAGCCTACTTTCCAATCCCCCATTCCTCGCTCCCCTACACATTTGCAAAAGATCTATCTCCCTGCTTCCAATTATCAATATTTTATTTTGCTCTTTATTTATATTCTAGGTCTGCTGCGAATGTTTGTGTGTCTGATGTACTCTGTATCCCCGGGGAATCTCACAGGGTATCCATTGTCCTATAAATGACTCAGACATATTCTTATTTATTGGAGAAAACTATTCCACCACATTTTATTCATCTACTATACAGTGACAGGCATTCAGGCTGTTTCCAAGATTTGGCACTTACGGACTACACTGCTTCAAATACAGATACACATGCATCCCTGTGATACAGGCTCTTTACCTCTTTTGGAAAGAAACCTAGGAGAAGAATAGCTAGAGTGAAAGGAAGTTCTAACTTTTGTTTTTGAGAAGTCCCCATACTTATTTCCATGGTAGTACCTGTACCAGTTTTCCTTCCCACCACACATATAGGTGAGTTCCTATCATTTTATGTAATCTGGCTGGCATTTGGTATTATTTGATTTCTTGATTATTAGCATTTTTTTCTGGGCTAAAATAGAATCTCAGTGTTGTCTTAATTTTCGCTTCCTTAATGGGTAGTACTGTTCAACATATCTCCATCTATTTATTGACCATTTGTGCCTCTTCCAGAATGTGCCTACATTAAGTTCTTAGCTTACAAATAAAATCCATTCTGAGAGAAGGTTCCTAGTTTGAATTGCTCTGTAAGTCTGACAGAGCTGGTCTTACACACTTCAACACAAGCATATAGCATAAAACTTAAAAACCACACACATAAACACACACACCAAAAAAAAAAAAAAAAAAAAAAACCTGTAAATAAAGTACTTTTCCACCTACACTTAACCGTGGGACAGGATTAAGCTTAGAGTGAGCTATTTCCTTAATTTGAGTACATCTATGAATGTTTTTAATTCAAGGTCCATTTTCACCCTTGAAAGTACTCAGACTAAGTGTGTTGTAAGTCATGGGAGCGCTACATTCCTTTCCTGTGTCCACATTTTCATCGAGCCTTTTATTTGGGGGCTCTATGTTTTTTTTTAGTTCCTTATGCATTCTAAATATTATTCCTTTGCCTGAGGAAGAACTGGCCAAATTTCCTTCCCATTCGGCAGGCTGGCTTCACACACTATCTAGGTTTTTTAATTGGCTATGATTCAACTGATTGATTCTTTATACCACTTCTTTACAACCTGGAATCTTACTGAAGTTCTTTTAGTGCAAATGAAGGACTAGCAATTTTTAACTATGCCTAATTTTCTTTTTATCTTGTTCTTTTTTCTTAGTGTTATGCATTTCTATAAACAGTTTTAAAACTTTTTTGAGTTGAGCTAGAACATCAAAATAGAAAGAAAAGGGAAAGACAGAAAGACATAAAAAAAAACAAAGAAAAAAATAAAAGATTAATTCAGTGCTCTTACAGAAATAGGAAAAAGATAATTGGTGAATTCATCTCATAATTTCATTCCTACTTTATGTTGTCAGAGTATCACTTGACTTCTGCTTAGTGCAGCTAATAGTTCTTGGGAAATATCCCTTCTAAGCTGAACTCCTTTGGGTGAGGGAAGTTCACTTGTGAAATCCGACCACATCATTGTTAACTAAAGACCATAATGAAGGCTGAATTACTTGCTCAAAGAAAATCACCTAGCGAAAGATGCTAATCTAAAACAAACTGAAACTAGCTTCATAAATTTTCTTTTTTCCCTGTTCCCTTCAGACATTTGTCAGCCAAAATTGTTACCCATACATTAATTATTCCAATTAGTTCCAGTCATGTAAGTCCATACATTCAAGATTTGATTACCTGAGCAAAAAGAAGCAGTTGGCATGTTAATAATAATACGAATGAGCAATGATCTCCAATCTTATGTACATGGTGCTAACAAACACACTATATGTTCTTGACACAGCTAAGCAACCTTACTATGTTTTAACTTAACGACACAATTCCTAACATTTTCTTATTCCATCAAGGTGAATATTGGAACACCAGTCCCAGATCTGGGAAAAGCCAGCCTACAGATGAAGAACTGACTCATAGTTACCTATGTTACACTAAACCATGTACACAATTTTTACCTATGTATCTTGGCATCCTCCACATACTGTTGCTTTAATGCTCTTCAGTGTCCAATACAAATACAGAAAACTATCTTTGCTAGTATGTGATAAAGATTCCTTCATACTTTCATTCATCTCTTCTGATTAAAAGAAGTGGAAAGCAGCTAGTCCCTGCTTTCTGAAGATCAATTCAAATTTTTATTTCCTTGGAGATTGTGCAATTAATTATTTCCTTGAGTTAAACTATAAAGGTTTGCTGATTTTGGTCACCCTTGTGAGCCTGCATAGTATAGTATGATAGCTCTCAAATGTGTGTGTGAAAAACAGAAGAATTTGGAAAGTTGTCACAAGAAAGACAGTGAGGCTTTCTCTCCAGCGACTCTAATTCAGTATGTCTGGGATCAAGTATAATTATTTCCTTCTATTTTTTTAACTCTATGTAATTGGTGCATGGTCTCACTACGCAGCTCAGACTTGTAGTGCTCCTCCTATTCTCAGCCTCTCCAGCGCTGGGATTACAGGTGGGAGACACTGCACCAAGGCTTGTTTGCAGGCTCAGGGTGCCCAAGGGACAGAATGGTGTGGTGTTCAGTACTGGGGATTGAACCCCAGTCCCTGGATTTGCCTAATCAGGTATTTAGGCCACTGGGCTATCTTGCTGGCCCAAAGTCCAACTGCTTGTGTCAGTAGCACATTCTGAGCTCATACTGACACTGCTAGATTGGTGACCCAACTTTGTGAAATGCCACCATAATAATTAAGGATGTGGTTATATGAATTTAACTCAGTTCTAGCACTGCTAGCCACGTAAAAGATGCCAATTCAACCTCCAACCTCTGTTTCCTTATCTGAATCCTAAGGACAAATCACTGCCTAGATTTCCATTGGTATTTAAGTTAAACAACTGAACAGCCATGCACATCTATCTTTAAGACAGATGTTTTAACAATGTCAGCACCTAATAGGTGCTGAATAAATGTGGATTATTATTGGTGTTATTTATAAATGCAAGTCAGCCAGCATAGCAATACATTAGTTAACAGTAAAGAACAAAACACTCTGGCATGGCACATGTGTCTGAGCACTGACACTGGGAAAGAAAGAATGTTGGAAGCCCAAAGAAGAGGGAAAGGGGAAGATTCAGGAAAGAGTGTGAGTCTTAATCACACACTTCCCTTAATCCCAGGGCAGACAAGGAACACATAGAAAAGATGAGGGAGAAGGCACAAAGGTGGAGGAGACCTTTGGGTTTCCTGATTTGCCAAGGCTGGACAGTATGTTTTGCCTTATCTATCTATCTATCTATCTATCTATCTATCTGTCATCTATTTATCTATCATCTATCTATCTGTCATCTATTTGTCATCTATCTATTTGCATAATATTTTATAATACATGTCTAATACTTGTTGATTAGACCCTGACATCAAATTGAGTATAAAAATGTGTGCAAAAGTAGTCATGCTCAGCCATGCATGGTGGTGCACCCGCTCAATCCCAGCACTCGGGAGACTAAAGCAAGAAGATCATTGTGAGTTCGAGACCAACCTGGGATACAAAGTGAGCTCCAGGAAAGCCTGAACTGTTTTAGAAAGACCAAAAAGCAAACAAACAAATAAACAAACAAAAATCATGCTCTCTGCTCTCCTAAAGTTTAATTTTTAGTCCAAAAAACCACAGAAGAAAAAAAATGTGATCAATGCCACAGTGGGTCTTAATGAAATTTCAAATAATCAGGCAACACTTCTTTGAAGAATAATAAGGACTTGGTGGTTGATAGTGTAGGCACAGTAGAGTTGCAGTTTGTCTACACAGCTGGTTAAATGCATACAAATTTCAATTTCTAAACTACATAGACAGTTACATAACGTCACTAGCAAGTGCATTAATAGACAACAATTATATACAATGCATAAGTAAATAATTCAAGTCCAAACCTAATAACTGCATAACTTCATCTAATAAGAATGCTTTCATGGCAAGTTGTCTAAAACTCAAATTTTCAGAGGGCTAAATGCATAGAATGATTTTTTTTCCTACATAAAACTTTCCAGCTAACTAAATAGCATAAAAGAATATTTCAATAAAATTATTATCTGACCAAAAAAGAAACAGTAAATGTCTAGCTGATGGCATTTGCTTAGGGGACCATCATCTGTACACCAATGAAAGTTTCTAGGCTTTTCTATCCTGATTTGTTACCTCAGTCCACAAAGTGGCTGCTGTGTGAGGCAAATGTTTTATGCATTTTATCTAACATCCTTGAGAGTATGGCTCTGTATCATAATCCAGAGTTAACATGATCAGATAACAGCAATATTGTGGACTGTCAACTGGTGGTCAGCCTGTCACATCCAGCTGAACTGAACCAGCGTGGGGCTGGGTGTGGGAGGCTCAGCTCACATTTGTTGTCAGTGGCATAAGAAACAGAACCAGTGGAGAAGAGGCTGTACGAGGTTGTGGGGTGTTGTCCGGGAGCCGTTGGTGCTGTGAGACTTCCTGTAGTAACTTGTCATGCTGGCTTTTTAGAGGATCCTGGGTGCTCTTGCTATCAAAAGAGCTGGGCTCCTTTTTGTTACTGAGAACCTATGTAGTTTGCTTTCGGGAAAATCTGGTCCTCACTTTGAACGTCACTTTCCAGCTCCAGGGAACAAGCTGGTGCGCCGCTCAGTGTCCTGGAGAAGCTCATAGTATTGACTTTTCCATTGGAAACCTGGCTTTCCTCATCACTAGAGGAGCTTGGAACCTCACTATCACTGTGGATGGCTGTGGTACTTTTAGGGGAAGCTCTAGTTCTTACCTTGAGCATCACTTCCTGGTTCCACTTCAGTTCCCTCAGCCTGCTGGCACAGATCCTTCATCCCATTGGTGCAGACTTTCTAGCTTCCACCATTGACCTTGGGGCCTTTCCAGCACAGATCCATGAAATACGCCTGCATAAGTAAGATATTGCCGTGGGCTCTAGGCCCTACTTGGACTTGCAAAAGGCATTACCATGGGCCATAGGTCTTCGGCTAGACTCGTGCAGGACATTATTATGGGTACAGGCTCCCAGCTGGATTCTTTGGTCTTCACTCTGTGTACAGATTTCCTGTACTCTCTGAGTGACCATTATGAAATAATTTTATAAAAGTATGTCCTGAATTAGGTTATTATCCTTTGTGAAACTCAAACCATGCAGCCAGGGACAATGGAATCTAGGAAAGTGGGAAACAAAATTGTCATGGATAGAAATTCAAGTTGCTCTTAGCTAGGAGAAAAAAAGCAATGGATATTGAACAGGCAATTAACTCTGGCACCAAAACAAATGGCTTTTGTTAAGAGGTGCATTTGCACTTATATAGATTGCAAACCTTGGGCTTATTGTACATAATAATAAAGACTCGTATATGTCTTTATGTACTGTTTACCATGCTTTGTAGAATCTTCAAAATTCAAAGAAATTTTCGTTATGGTTTTTATAAGGTTACTATTTAGGCTATGCAGGGCAGTAATTGATTTAATAATTTGTAATGAAATTTTCATTGACTGTTTAAGGGGGTGAAGATGCACAACTCAACCGGAAATTGATTATAAATTAACAATAAATATTTTTTTTAAAAAAATGGTTAAATACCATCAGGAATTTCCTATACACTTATTCAGCATTTTCAAATGTCACACATTATAATTAGTGTCTTTCTTCTAATATGTAATCCTCACACACTCCTTTTATGGTGAAAAGAAAAAACTTAGTTCAGAAACATTGCTCATTGCACCTACTAGAACTTCAGAGCTGTCTGATATTGTCTTAAAACTTATTTTTCTCTACTTTTACATTTATACTTTAGTAATCCATCTCAAGCATGACAGTTCATCATTCTTGGGAAAAAATGCTTAGAAAGCAATTATTATTGACCAACTTATTCAAGCCCTTTTTATTTGGAAACACACTTGAGAGTTGACGTGTAAGCACACCTTGTGTTTCATTTTGAACACGAGTGACTTTTTTAAAAACATACAGATATCTGGATAAACATTTTCTTATTTTTAAAATGGTAAGTGCTTAGCACATTTGCATTGTAAATCTTGTTTGCTACTTTGATTTTTACTTATTTTTATATTCTCCTCATTTATTTAATCTAAAAATGTAAATCCAGAGACTGGGCATAGTGGTGTGCACCTGTAACCCCAGGTCTTGGGAGGCTGAAAACAGGGGACTCACTATAAGTCTGATCTGTGTATGTACCTGTGTATAGTGAGACCCTACAGGCCCTGTAGCCCAGGTACTAAATACAGAAAAAAAAATGTAAATCCAAATTTCCTATTAAATAGCAAATGTTATTTCTAACATATGCCCTTCCTTTACAGAAAGTACTTGAAAAATTATGTCATGTTTGTCCTCCTGCTTTTCTTGGTGCCACATGTTTGTCACAGCAACTCACACCATTGCTGAAACTCAGGTTTCCTTCTCTTCTGTATGTAAAATAGTGTTCCTCCCTAGTTTGTGACATTCCAGAGGCAGCGTGTTTGCACTTTGGACCCCTGTGTTAACGAACTGGGGTCAAGGACCATTATGGTTTCTAGGTGTCCCCTCCAAAGCCTCATGCAATCATTGTTGAGTTCGTGATTAACTAATGATCCACAGGAATTATAGATGTGAGTGCTGCTGGGAATACGGGTGTGAGAGCTGCTGGGAATATGGGTGTGAGAGCCTGACTGCAACGTAAGGAAGACAGACTTGCTCTCTGTTGCCAGTGCTGTTGCTGTCACTCCTGCCTTTTGCTCTTGCTGTTGTGCTGCCTTCTACCACTACGAACTGCTGCTCTCTGCCCTGTTCCACTCAGCCTTGGAGCCAGCCAAGTATGAACTGAAACCTCCAGTAACTGTGAGCTAAACAAACCTTTCCTTCCTTCATTGGATGTGTTGGGTATTTGTCCCAGCTAAAAGAGAACAGTAACTGAGACAAGGACCATCCCTCATTTATATCCTGAACCTCATAACCAGCACCTGAAGGAGGTGAGTGGTTATAGTGGTTGATACATCGTGTCAACTTGACTGGATGACTCAGAGGCCTGTTTCCCTATTGGTGGGAGCCCCGCCCTGGGGTACAATTGGTTCCTCCCTGGAGTGTGACCAGGGCCTGCCTAGGATATTATTGGCTCCTCTTTAGAGTGGGATCAAGGGCCCATCTTGTGGTATGATTGGTTCCATCCTAGGGCACAATGGGCCCACATCAGAATGACTGAGCACAAAGAGACTTTTTAAAGGGCTGAGGAAGGAGTCAAGACTTCACTTCGTCAGAGAAGCTTCAGTCTTCGCATTCAGCCTGGACTTCATCATCTGGCTTGCAGCTTGGATCTTTCACCATCCATCACAGACTCTTCAGCATCCATTACAGACACTTCAGTCTTCCATCACAGACCCATCAGCCGATGGATAGAGACTTACATGGAGTACTGCAGTGAAGTTCAGACCTTGGGACTGAATTCTTCAGTCTGGAGTGTGAAAATACCCTCTGCATGCTTCCTCATCTGACTCTGGCTTACTACTGTAAGCCAATCTTAAAATGCCTTATAGATTGTATATTTTGTGTTAGTATCCATTCCTTATATTATACCTGTTCTGTTCCTCTAAGTAAAACCCTGCCCAATACAGTGGTCAAGAATGGTTTGTGGGAAGTGAATCATTCGTTAGTGCAGGCCCTTCCTGCAAGTCAGCTACAGAGGGCAGGGGTACAAGATGAGATTACCTAATGACAAAAAGAAAACGTGCCAAGGGGCCCGGCAGGATGGCTCAGTGGTCTAAAGCACCTGCTTAGGAAAGGTTGGGCGGCTGCAAGGACCGCGGTTCCATCCCCAGCACCACATGCTGTGCCAGCCCAGCCCTCAGGGCAGGCTGAGTCAGCCATAAAAACAAACAAAAGTTCTAAAACAAGAAAAAAATAAAAAAGAAAAGAAAAAGTGCCGAGATGGTGTTCACTGTGGCTCTGCTTCATGATTTATGTGGTCACACCTAGAAGGCAGAATGTCACAGCTTCACCGGAGAATCATCAAACGTGCAAGCACCAGGGAGCCTCCAGACACTGATCCTGCAGATTAATACATGAAGTGGTCACTGTCTCCAGAACGGTAGAAAACATCATGAGGGCCAATGAAAGGAAGGTGCTGGTGTATGGCTCACAGACGAGGATGAGGAAATACAATGTCAGGAAGGATGTCCCCCACAGGGGACACTAGGGCTGGCGAGATAGCTCAGTGGGCTCAGTGCTTGCCTGGACAAGCACAGGGGCCAGGGATAGATCCCTGCTCCCTCATGGGTGCATGCTAAGCCAGAGATAGAGACTGGATGTGGTGATTCACATCTGTAATCCCAGTGCTGGGGAGGCTGAAAACAGGAGGATCACCACGAGTCTGATCTATGTAATGAGACCTTGTACAAGGTAGATACATGAAAATAAATAAACAAATAGAAATAACCCTAATGTTTGGGTGCAATACATGCATCAGTGTATCTATAATGAAAGAATATTTGGATTTGAGAAAAAAATGAGCTATCAATGCACATGTGTGCTCGTGCATGCACTTCTCCCAGCCATCTGAGAGCTAGGGTACTATCGTCAGTCCTATTTTAGCTATGGCAGGACCAAGGCACAGACGCGTTCAATAATTGGTCCAAGGTTACATAGCCAGGAAGCAGAGCTACTGCTCAAATACAGCCTGTCCTGTCCTGAGCAGAAGAGTGAGGCTCACGGCTGTGACATGAACAGCGTGGTGGAAAAGGCTCCGTTCTTATAAATAGAGACACAAAGGAAGGTAGAGTGGAGCAGAATCAGAAGTGAGGCAAGAAGAGCAGCCTGAAACTCCTGGACCGCTCTCCAGCTAATGACAAAGAACGTTAAATTGTGTTTTGGAGAAGCAATGCTCTGGACTTCCGCTAAGCCCCTGGCATCCTCTAAGATGCCCCTGCAGTGGGTGTAAGAAGGCCACTTCCCAGCCCCTCCACGGATCTCTCCAGTTGCACCCTGGCATGTCGGCTCCCCTGGGAGGTAGTTTTACAGTAATCTGAGCTGAGTTTTTATTAGACACTTAGATCTTGAACAGCAGATACACGACAACTTTACCTTTCGAAGGCTGTCATCACTTGTCTAGGCAGAGATTGTCAGACATTTCTATGCTGAAGTTCTTATTATTTTTTTTAAATTTTAGAATATGAAGTAAATAACTCATTAAATAATCTTAACTGGTTTTTGTCACCATGAATGCCCCATGTGTTACTGGCTCATGACCCATGTAAAGTGCCAGAGCTCTCCTTAGCCAGGGAACCCAGTGGCCTGTCCACCACCATTCAGGAAGAAATCACATGAACTGTAAAAGCCCCAGGTGTGCAAGTCTTCTGCCACTTAAAGAAGGTAGTGTGAGATTAACTGTGTTATCTGCTTCTGTTCCAGAATTCCATATTTCAATCTTATAAGTTTTACATTGCTTGTAGTATATGCGGAGACAGTGAGGAATCTCGGTTAGAAGTAATAAAAGCTAAAAATTATTCAGCATTGACTAAAGATTGAGCCCAGTGGTATGAGAAATATCATGCTGGGGAAACTTACTGTTCCCATTCCATAGATCAAGAACTTCACCATAGACATATTTGTTGGTCTACATTGGCTTCCTTCACTTCCCAAGTTCACCTAAGTGGCGGAGCCTCAAGAATTCTCCTTCTGATCTCACTGAACTTCAAAATGACTCTACAAGACAGTTACTTGAATGCTGGGCATAGACACACATGGCTGTAAGCCCAGCCCTTCCTGAAGCAGAGAACCACAAGTTCAAGGCCAGCCTGGGCTATGTAGTGAGTTCAAGGCCAGTCTGAACTGTGTAATGAGACTCTGTCTCAAAAAAAAAAATAATAAAATGAATAATTACTTTATCATTTATATTCTGCAGAACATCTACGGGAAAGGCATGATATCTAATATGTGGAAGCAGTTGTGGTAAGCATGCAACATGCCCACATTTCATCTTATCAGGGCAAAGGATCAGGTATAGTCCACTGTAGACTGACACTTTCAGACAGGAAAACTGAGACACAAAGAAGAGACAAGGGTGTGGAGAGATCTGAACCCAGAGTCACTAACTTTGTCAGCCATACCCATCACATCTTCAACAGAAAATGGCAGTGATGCTGGGAGTTCCTCATAGAAATACATTTCAGATCCAGTCACAATTCAGAAAAGCATGGCAACAGCAATAAACGGGTGATTCCTTGGCAGACAGCCCAGTTACAAAGTCAAACAAGGTACCCAAAGCTAGCGGGTGATGTGTTAATGAATCCCGTCTTTCCCTAAGGTAGCAATATAAGGAGTTCAAAGCCCAGAAGTGGCTTTTCTAAAACGTGAAACTGTCCTACAGGCTGCCTAGGGAAAGCTCCACCACTGAATACGTCTGCACGCACGTCATGTCGCTATAGGAAAGGTATAAAAGTTGAGTATCATAAACATTTGAAAAATCTAGAGCAATGAAATCAGTTTTCTTGGTTGAATGGAACATTTATTAAACACACACGAACAGAAATTTCTCCAGCCCATAAACTCTGTATTCCTGAGTCATAAAGATGTCCCAGCGCACACAGAATGGGAATGCTAGGCAGAAGCTCCACCCGAAAGGTTTGCAATGCATCCAGCTTCTTTCCTTTCCTCGGGTCTCAGACTTTCCTCGGCTCCAGGCCTCCCATTCCCAGCCATTCCTCACAGTCATCTAGTAGTTCTCACCTTAGGGAATCAGGGCTAAAGGTTGTGCCCTAAGTCAGAACGAAGGCTGAGAGCTAGGAAGCTTCCACCAGGAAGACAGAGGACCATGGGCTAGCCAGGCATCCACTTAGCACAAGGAAGGTGTTAAATTAACCATCTTATGATAGGACAAGTCCCAACGGGGACCATTCCCCAGGCCACACAGCATGAACCATCACACTAGCAAGGGCAGCTGTGAAAGCCACCTTATGCCTGCAATGTCCTTCTCTAGTTATTGCCTTTCTATTGACGTAAAGCTGTCAGTGATCCTGATGAGAATTAATTGCTTCTTTTTCTAAGGCTTCCTCTGATCTTTATTTTGTTTATATCTGACATATCTATATATAGCTATATCATTTTATAGAAATCGTTTGCATGTCTGCCTTCCCAAGCAGCCACTGTATGGTAAAGCTTCTACCTTACTCTTCACTGTTCCATCCTCAGAACTGTCCTTAGTGGGAGCTCAATGCATGCTTATTGTGGGAGCAAATGAAAAATAAAAGAGCTAAACACAGCTTCTAGACTAACCAGCAGGCATGAGTCCTGCATTTATAATCATCAACGTTTAGGTCGAAGGGCTGAAAACGTGTCAGCATTTCTCTGTAGCTTCTACCTCTAACCTTAACTCTTCAAACTTGCTCTTTATTCCTGTCTACAACCCAAAGTTTTCTTTGAGCTCTCTGATTCTTTGGTGCTCATAGAAACCCTGTAATATCACTTTTGAAGCTTTGAAAAGAAAGAATCTTGGCCATATAAAAGGATAAAGCCTTAGTTCCAAGCTCTTCAGTAAAAGCAGTAATGAGAACTGCCAGGAACACTGACCCACAAAATATACACACTGCTGGGCTGTGCTGATCATAAGAAACAAACGCGCTGGTCTCCCCTTCTGAGAATGAATGTGCCTTGCTCTGTCCTCCCAAGGACAAGCAAGGTGGAAGGCAGCAAAAAGCAAAGGCCAGGATGGTTAAGTGACAAGATTAATGGTGTTCATAAAATTGACGGAGGCCTGTGGGCATGAAGTGATGGTAATGGCTCCCGTCAAGTCCAAGGACATAAATATGCAACCAACAAGCCCACCTTAGCTTCGTGCCCACCGCAGAGCCACAAGGTACAACCGGGGACATCACACTCCCTTACTAAACACTTAAAGGAAGATGTGAAACAGCTTAAAAATTTTTCTGACTTTGTATTCAGTCTGTTAAAAGCTACTTTCAGCTCACTCAAGATTTGGAGAGGAAAGATTCTCAGTACCCTGCTTTTCCTGTCCACAACAGATACTGAGCTTTTTCTCGCTATGCACCCTGTGCAAATCTGACGCATCCCCGTGGTCCATCCTCCCTGGACTGTGTCTCTTTGGTAAATTTGCTCGCAGTCTCAGGCTCACATCTGTCACTACATTTAACTGCTCTTGGGAAGCTCATTTTATAATTTACTTTCTGTTTCTTTTTGAAACAAGCTCCAGTAAAGGAAGAGAATTCCTCAGTGTCAACCAGGAGGACACTTCCAGAATGCCCCTCTGTGTCACCGGATCCTGGACCCTTCCCAACATCCTCACCCTCCCTTTATTTCCTTCCTAGTCACTGCACTTGGGTCAGGGAACCAGCGTCACTGTTATAATGTACTGGGGAGCTTCTCCCTGCCAGGAAGAAGAGAGTGACATTGCTCACTTTGGAAAAGTAAATCAACCTCACAAAATGTACCGTCGCTTTAATAAGAGCCTATATTTATTGAACACTAATTATGGCCCAGGCGCTGCAGTGAGTGATTTACAAACATTATTTCATTATTCCATCACTACAGCTTTATGAAGTAGGTAATTTTATTATTCCCCAGCTCACCAATGATGTAACTAAGATTTACAGAGGTTATGTAACCTTCTCAAGGTCATCAAAGCTGTGCAGTAGATGAACAAAGATTATAATCCATATCCGCCTGCTCGCAGAGTTCTCACTCTAATTAAGACACCATAATGTCTCACATTTTCATGCAGAGAGTGAGACAAAGCACTAAATAAATAATGGTCAATGCTTAAAAAGCAGACAACTTGCGGCTAAAATTTTATATTAACCAACTGAATGTTTTGGACTCCAAATTCCCTTGAGCAGAAATGTATTATTGTCAGAGTACTAGCAATCATGCAATTATTTTCCCCATAAACACATTTCAGTACATTTTCATGAGAATGTGGGAGAGACCAACACCAAAGACCATCCAAGGTCAATGGAGATAAGGAACCCCCAGCTTGGGTATCAAACGGTGGCCTTCTCGTAGGCAGCTGCCGTTCTCCACATCCATCCGTATTCCAGAGCCCCTCTCTCCACAACATCGTTCTTCCCTCTGAGCATGCGCCTTGCCTCCCCTGCATTGCTCAGTTCTTCTCCATTTTACACATCTTTCTTCCTTTTCAGATCTGCTGTTGAATATGAGTCTCCAAACTTCCCTAAGACAGAGAGCTGTTTTATAATACATATGTTAAAAATAGATTATAGGCACATATTTTGATCAAAAGTTAACTCCCCACACTTTTAAACCACTACAGACATTCAATTATGACAGTAAGTTGTGAATTACGCTGTTTATATGGTCGGACAACAACCACAACATGATGAGTGAGATCTATACCTGTGGTGTAGGTCTGGCAGCAAGACTGCATCTGGAGGCCTGCCGCGCTACCTAGAGACACGTGAATTGGGGAATTACTTCAGTGCTCTGTGCCTTGGTTTTACCATCTTTGAAATTGGGATAAGCAAATTAACTAGTGCAGTGTTGTCATAAACTTGAGAGGAATTAATATGAAGAAAAAATTGGGCTGGGCGTGGTGGCACATGCCTGTAATCTCAGCACTCGGGAGGCTGAGGCAGGAGGATCGGTGTGAGTTCGAGACCAGCCTGGGCTACAAAAGTGAGCTCAAGGCCAGCCTCAACTGCATAGCGAGACCCTGTCTCAAAAAGAAAAAAAAAAAAAAATTGGTATATACTAAGTGTTCAAAGTTGTTTTAATTAGAGAATATATCTTCACTAGGAGACCAGCCTCACTCTAATGAAGTCAACAAATGTTTAAAAATATATTAAGGCTGAAGAAGTAAAAATGCATAAATCCATAAATAAATATGCATGTAAGATTTATACTCAGTCTGTGTAGTATGTCTGCCCTCATACAAGAAAAGCAATAATAAACACCTACTTTCTTCATATACTTAACCAAGAACAGAGAAAACTGAAAGGCAATCTGTCTAAGATTTTATTGTGGTACAGAAAGAAAAGTTGACATCAGAGAAATCAGTTTCTTCAGTTAAGATTCTCACTTATTTACCACAAGAAATTCAAAGTTGCTACCTTTCCTGAAGCAAAACACCACTAAACATAGTTGTGTTCCAAAGTTGTCATGACAATAAAATGAGATACAGTAATGAAAACATGACATAAATTGCAAAACACCTACTTCTGGTGGTTACTACTTTGCTTCTAAATTCCTTTAAAGTACTAACTTATAGCTTCATATTCATTAAGCACAATGTTGTGATAAGCATTAGAAATGTGACCACCTTCTTATTCATATGCTATGATTTCTGTGACAGACTTGCCGCACAAATATCAATGTCTCTGTTTACAAGGAAAACTATGGCTCAGGAGATAAAAGATTCCCAAACATTTGTACAACTGATAAATAACAATTCCAATAGCATGCTTCAAATTCCATAATCCAGATTCTTTCAGATATAGAAAATCAACCTCTACATAGGACATGTCATTGGTGCAGTTGGTCGAATACAAGCAACAAGCATAGCAGAGAATGTATAATTTACTTGAAAATAGTGATTACACATTTTTAACAACTAGAAAATAACAAAACGTTATGTGATAGTGTATGTATTTATTGCTTCAAATAACTCTTAAGTGCATAACAAAAAAAGAAAACCCTAAAATCTGTCTCATCCCACAGTCTGCTTCCCATTCACCTAACAGTGCACTGGACCCTTTCTTGTGCGGCCAGTGCCGTCTTCTGATGGCGACCAATGGGCCCACACCCCATGCACCTACATTCCTGAGATGAAGGAAATGAACCACCCAAGCTTAAAGATATCTGGGCCAAGTATGTGTTCTCTAAAGCTGAAGAATGAATATTAGGAGTAGCAGCAGAATATATTTACTGGAAGAAAGAAACCTCCTGTCTGAGAGAGGGGCAGAAAGGGGAGCTAAGAGAGTTGCACCTGAATTGGTCTCTTCCAGGGACTTTTATAGAGTAGAACCATGTGGCCAGGCAGGTCTAAAGTGGTGAACATGGGAACTCATAAGGTGGGCATGACGTGGGACAAAGCTATGGTCAACCAATAAGATTATAAGCACAATTGCTCAGGGAGAATTGGTTAGATCCAGGAACAAATGGAGAAGTGAGTCAGGAGTCATGTAGCAAGCGGGCATCAACATAGAACAGGCTTTTCCAGTAGAATGTTGTATTAGTGACCCTTCTAGAATCCTCAAAGTGAGAGACCTAATTAGAATACCAATCCCTGGCATCTATTCTTAGGGAGGTTTGCATTTGTTTGATCTTTCGTCTTGAGGTCTGGCCCACAACAGGGGTCTATCTTTCCTAAAGTCATAAAGTCATCTTATCTTCCATCCTGTCTCCTTGAGGGCCCAGCCCTGAATGCCTATAACATTTACATCAAACTCAGCTGCCTGAAACTCTTCTGCCTGTCCTTGGGCCTGGAAGTTCATTAGAAGAGGTGAGAAAGGCTGCAGTGTTACTCACCTGTAGTCTCTGATACTTGGCTCCTGAATCAGGAGGATCACCTGTGCCCGTGGGTTTCAGGTCAGCCAAATGTGGTGAGACCCTGTCTCAAAAAATAATTCTTTCCAGATTTTCATATCAAAGTCACACTTTTCATCTATGCTTACACTTTGTAGCTGTAGTGTGTTGTGCCATCAGTTCCTAAAGACAGTGTGGAAAAATGAATGTCTTGGTGGGCAGTTCTCCTCAGTGCAGGTCCCAAACTGAAGAAAGGGAGACACAAATGATAACAGCATCGACCATGACACATTGTATTAGAATTTAGAATTCAGAAATCTGCATATTTTTGGAAGATCATTTCACCCTGGCACTATACTGTATTCAACACCCACATAAGCATCTAGGGAAAATCCCTGTAACTTAACATAGTAGTATTCCCACAGTGAAGCAAATCAGTTTTCACACAGGAATGTGATAACTAAAATAAATAACAACAAAACATAGCAAGTAAATCAAAATGTATTTTATCTCATAACATTTGAAGTCACTAAAGAAACATTTCAAAATTACATCTTGATGAACAGAATAAGGAATTATAAACTGTCATTAAGACTATAGGTAAGTGGAACTAGGGAGATAGCTCAGTAGAATAAGTGCTTGCCTGGCAAGTACAAGGGCCTGAGTTCAACCCCTGGTTCTGGGGGAAAAAAGACCATAGGTCAGACTCATGGAAATCCCAAGGGAAGAGCCTCCCGGAGCTGGCAGCCTGCAGAAGGATGACACCCAAGGCAAAAGAGGTCAGATGTGCATGGGTGACTAAGGGTGGTTTGGCCTCTTGGTGAGTTCACTGTTTTGAGGTTTTTGTACTTCCAGATGAAGCGCCATTAGGCAAGTGATGGAGTCAGTGGCTGGCCAACTGCTCTGCCCATGGGACAGCTGCTGCAGGGCACTTTCTGATTACCGCTGACGAGATGCATGCGCACTTTGAGGCTGATAGTCACAGTGTCCTTCCCAGTGAGCTCCAGCCACCACCAGATTTTTAAATGAGTCGTAAACCTTCCAACCCCAGAACGGAGCCGCTTACACATAGCTTTATGGTAGTGCTGGTCCAGTTTTTACTCTGGCTTTACATTCAAACTAAGGGAGAATGTATGTGTTTCACTGACACTCTTGTTTAAACTCTGTTGAAACTCAGAAAAACCCAAGCAGTCCGTGACCTAGGAAATTTCTCACACTGTTTTATTTAACCAGATATTGGGTGTAGATGACCAAGTTCACATACATTGCACTGCTATGAATCGGTCATCATAAATTTGGACCTTCAGTAATTCAGGTCTAATAACTGAATGTGAACTGTTGGTGGGAACTTGATGTGGATTTTCTTTAAAATTAAGGAATTTTCTTTTCCTGTTTTTGTTTTCCAAATACAGGTCAGTTATCTTCTCAGGACATAGAACATTTTCCAACCTCTGGGGCCCTAACAAAGGCACTCAC
Source organism: Myocastor coypus (assembly GCA_004027025.1). NCBI lineage: Eukaryota > Metazoa > Chordata > Mammalia > Rodentia > Myocastoridae > Myocastor > Myocastor coypus. The sequence continues at coordinate 1,217 of PVJA010002898.1, read as the reverse complement.
CTCAGGCAATTTGGATGGAGCTTTGTTGTATGACAGTGAGAAATTGAACAGCAGATACAAATACCTCATATTTATTTAAATAGCATCATGAATATAAAACCTGATAGATGGCAATATTCATCTCATGACAACAGACTAGTAGAACATGCTATAAAATCTAAAAATAATGCATTTTAATTTTTTTAACAGCTTGAAGCAAAATTGGATGTTTTAAAATTAACACCATACCGGGCATTGACTGGTAGATCTTAATTCAAATAGTGAACTTTACTTGATCTAGTATTTCATATTAAATCCAGAACATTAGCCCAAATATTTGATAGTTTAAAGAACAGATTATGACAGTTCATGCAGTCATCCCCCAGCCATCACAATCTTTAGCAGGGTAGTGATAATACAAAGATAAGATGTGCTTTTAGGACTGCTAGCCTGAAGATTTTTGTAACACATCTGTAACACATGAGAAAGACAACACTGCCTAAAGTGTGTCACAAGATAGGCCTCATGGTGACACTAATGATGGGTGTCACATGGGTGGCTGTCAGGCAGGGAATTCTTTCCTTCTTGCTGAACTGAGAAAACCTGGGTTTACTGAGAACTAGCATCCATCTGCCTTCCAATATTCTGCAGTTTTCCATAAAATTATTTCATTTCAGAAATAGAAGTCTGTCTCTGTCTGACTTAATCTTTGTAAACCAAACAGAAAATGGAGTGGGGAAAGCCAAATGAGGAACCAGGCTGCAGAGCTGTACACAACCTGAGTTTGAACCCTGCCAACATCCAAATGCTCACAGCTGCCACGGACCACTGCAGGAAAGCTTCTTGCAGACAGTTGGCCACGACCTCGCTGGTACCCAGCAGGTGCCTGTCACATCTCTCCATAAAGCATCATTCAACACAAAACATCTAATCAACATGAAGCCACTCAAGAAGAAAAATGCCTCTTGATCCTTTGTCTCTCCCTGACCTAGGTGAGCAGCCCAGGTTGTCCCATGCCTCTTACATATCTCTAAAGCAGTTTCCTTGGGGGCTAACAATTGTCCCCCTTTCTTCAGAACCTATGGCTTAGAGCGTGAACTATACAAGAGAGAAACACTGTTCAAATTTCCTCTCTGATTGATAGTAACACTTTGACTTGAATCAGTTTCTTAACTCATAAAATTCAGTCTTCATAACATTATAAAATAAATCATCATAGTACCAACTTCCTGGGGGGG
>PVJA010002897.1:32447-101095 GCA_004027025.1 Myocastor coypus | reverse complement strand
CCCGGAGCTCCTGTCCAACCTGGAGTGTTTAATTACCGAGGAAAAGAATGATTTTTTTTTTCCTTGAGAATCCATTTAATTATTTGATTGCACAGTAACCAAAGAGTGTGAGAGGCCTGTAGCCAGAGGGACTTCAAAGCGATACCTTGATGTTGCCGAGTAGGGCATTAATGGGTTCTGAAGGCAGGAGATTGCTAAAGAGGGGGAAAGTATTCAAAGCGCCTCGGATCCTGCCAGTAATCTCGAAAAATGCATAAACACTGGAATGCTCCGTCGGAGAGGGAAGGCGAGTTCAAAGGCGCGGGGAGAGTTTTCATGTAAAGTTTAGAGTTTAAGGCGTGACTGTTGGCTACGGAGACTCAGCGTTTGAACTCTTGTTTATTAAAAACAGCTTCCCAGCCATTCAGCGGGCTCCCAAAGACAACAGAGAGATGCAGACGCTTTTACGGAGAGGAATGTTTAAAGGCTTCATTGATTTCTACCTAGGGTTTACCCCTCCTGTTCTTTTGTGTCTCCTCTCTTTTCTCTTTTTTTCTACGTATTATTTTATTATTTTTTTGATCGAGTTTTTAAAATCCCACTATCACAAGAAGGAGTGGGCAGAAGAGGGAGGGAGGGGGACAGAGAGAAGGAGAGCTCCTTGCCAGCTGCCCCCCTAGTTCGTGCTGGCCCCCTCTTTTGATATGTGGTCACTCCCACTTTCTAGGTCTCTTAGGAGCATGAGTTCTGGTTTGGGGTCCAGTTCTGGCTTGCAGAACGGAGCTGCCCTCTGTGGGGGTCTCCGTCTTGCTCTGCCCTCCCCTCTGAGATGCCCAGGATAGAACGAGCAGTCCTGCCAGCGTCTGCCCTCTGTCTGGCCTCAGAGAAGGTCTTCCACAGCCCAGGTCTGTGGGCCACTTCCCTGCCAGTCCCAGGGACGTGGGCCAGGCCCTTGTAGGGATCCAACATTGCCTGTCTTGACGAGAGAAATAGATCGTATTTTAAAGATGATAAATCCAGGTCTACTTCTCTGCCACCTAGAACCTTCTATGGCTCCCACCTAGAAGGCCTCAGTTTGGGTCATATGGATCGAACCACAGTTGGAGTGTCTGATTGGTCTCATTGTTTGCCCCATCTGGAAGAAGCCAGCCTGTCTCACAGGCCATGTTGGCCCCCAGAAAGACAAGACAGCTCGGGACAGAGCAGCTACCTTCAGAAACGGGTCTCTGGAATATTTCCCCACCATGGGCCCTGGGCCTGGTACTTTGCAAAGGGGCAGAAGCCTGGTTCAGCCCTGTTGGGGATTCAGCCACATGGAGTGGGGGCAAGTTTGTGGAGGCAACTTGGGTCCTTGAGCAGAGCAGCTCTACCTTGCGGGTTCTAGCAAGGCTTGGAATCAACCCGAGCTCCTGGCGCAGCAGCCGGCCTCCAGGAGGACCAGTATGCCCCGACCCAGTTCTGTGCTTCCATTTTGATTTCATCCTAAACCAAAGCGGGGGAGGGGGTGAGGGGGGTGCACGAGGGACAGGGGTGTGGTGCTGGCAAGTGCAAAGATGCAGGTTGAGTTCCGTCACCACATGCCAAATGGGACCCCAAAATTTGGTGTGTTTGCCCACACTCTGCAGAAGCCTGCAACCCAGCACTGAGGAGGCTGAGACAGGAGGATCACTATGAGCTGTGTCCCAATCATGGGGTGAGACCCTGTACCAAATAAATAAATAAGCAAACCAAAGCAGGGGTTTTAATGTCCCCCCTCTGCAGGCCACTGCCCCCCAAGGGGGGTAAGTAAGCCCAGGGCCTTCCAAGTCAGCTTCAACCCCAGTTTGTTTTTTATGTTTTATTTTGAGACGGGATCTCTCTAAGTCACTCAGTGGTCTCTGCTGGTCTCTACCTTGGGCTCCTCCTGCCTCAGCCTCCCAGAGTGCTGGGATCACAGGCATGTACCATCATGCCTGGCTAAACACAGGTCTTTACATTAAATTATTTGCTTTAAACCATTTGTTTTGCTTAACCAGAAACCCCTAGGATACCAGTTCCTATTTTCTTCTAAACCTCTGCATGGAGCATGACCCACAACCCTCCCCCTCCTCTGTCCTGGCCCCGCCCTACCCCCCTGTCATTTTTGGTTTTTTCTTTTTCTCTTTCTTTCTTTCTTTCTTTCTTTCTTTCTTTCTTTCTTTCTTTCTTTCTTTCTTTCTTTCTTCCTTCCTTCCTTTCTTTCTTTCTTTCTTTCTTTCTTTCTTTCTTTCTTTCTTTGTTTAATGATCAGACTATCTCTCTGACACAAGAGAAAAAAGCATAAATTCCAAACCACAATATCTCTACTCATGCCCATATGCATTCTCTTTTGGGTATGAATTTCATTGCATTCTGAGTCAGCGCACTGACGAGGTCACCCACCCACCAGCTCTCCACAAGAGCGAGCCCTGGTGTGTAGCGCCTGCCAATATCCAGGGCATACACGCTGCTGCCGCAGTCCATTCCAAGCTGCTAACCTGAGGCCGCTTGGAAGAAAAGCCCCACGACAGACCAGGCAGGGTGGGGGGTGTCCCAGCATCCCCCCACCCAAGAAAAGGACTCTTAAGTTGGTGATTACTGAGAGCATCCCTCTTTATGCAATGCCTCCTCCAAAAGACTCTACCCTTGCTAAGGGAGGGAGGCCATGAGTTTTCTGGAAATTCACTTGAAGCTAGGCATGATGGCTAGAGCTGCTCAGGAGGCTGAGGCTGGAGAATCTCAAGGAAGAAACCAGTGTGAGCAAGTTCGGGTGACAATGACTCAAAATCATAAAAGAACGGGAGGCAGCTCAGTGGTAGAGTGCCCTGCCCATTACATCAATTTCATGTAAAGGACATTGTACAAATAACTCCCAAGTGTGTGCGCATGCGCATGTGTGTATATGCTACCACCCTAGGATTGTCCAGGGAATACCTCGGTTCTTTCTTCTTTGCTGGCTCCACTCTCCTCCAATTCTTTTTATTTTATTATCTATTTATTTATTTTATTTTTATTTTTATTTTTTTGTGGTACTGGGGATTGAACTCAGGACCCTGTGCTTGTCAGGCAAGCATTTATTCTACCGAGCTATCTCCCCAGACCCTCCAATTCTTTTTAATTTTAATTTTTTATTTTCATTCTGTACAGGGTCTCACTATGCAGCTCAGAGCGTAGTGATCCTCCTGTTTTCGGCTTTCCTAGCACTGGGATTATGGGTGCGCGCCACCATGCTTCCAATTCTAACTAGAAAATAGGAGGGCTGGGGTATCTCCCTAGCTCAGTGGTGAAAGTGCCTGCCTAGCAACTCAAGGTCATGAGTTCAATCTCCAGTACCAACAAAAACAAGAAGAAAACATGAATTCAATTTTGTGGAATATGAGAGGTTTCCCCAATCTTACAAGAAAGGTCCTATTAAAAATAATCATTACATACCCCAAAAGTATCTTCAGTATGCTTATGGTAATTTAGTCAGAACCATGACCTGCTGTACCTGTTGGGTGGGTATGTCAAAAGTGGTTTTCATTTTTTCTCTTGGGATCGAGCCCGAGACCTTTGCAGTGTTACCTCCCTAGCTTTTCCTTTTTTTTTTTTTTTTTTTTTTTTTTTGAGATAGGGTCTCGGTAAACCACTAAGTTGCCCAGGCTGGGTTCTGACTTGTGGTCCTCCTACCTTGGCCTCCTAGGGCCCTGGGATAATGGGCATGTGCAGATGCATCTGGCTCAGAGGTGTATTATTTGATCCATTTTTAAAAAATAGTTTTATTGAAATGTATAATGTGCAGAAAATAAAAAGCTTCCTCTTACTATAGTCAGGTTATAATATGTTTCCTCGGTTCTTCCCCTGTTTTGCAATTGATCCTTGCCTTCCCACACCCAGCCAGGGGCCACCACTGAGCCTTTGGTCACTATAGTTTTATGTAGCCTGGGGTTTCTCAACCTCTGTGCTATTGACATTTGGGGCCAAAGAATCCTTTGCTGTGAAGGTCTGTGCTTCATAGGGCATTCAGCAGCCTTTACTTACGTCCGAGATGCCGGGAGCACATTCCAGCTTGTGACAAGCAAAAATGTTTTCACATATTTCCTAATACTGTCCCCGGGGTGCAAAACCATCCACTGCTGAGAATCTAGAATTTCCTATAAATGACTCAGACGGTTCAAGCTCTTTCATGTGTGACTTTTTTTGTTTTGTTTTTGCCCAGCATCGTTGGGGAGTCATCCTTAACGTGGCATATATAATTAGCTTGTTCCTTTATGCCCCTAATGTGGATATGCTGTCACTGGTCTCCCCTGTCCTCGAACACACCACGTCATTCTTGCCACTTTCTGAAGCCATCATGCAAGTTCTCTTTAGTGTCTATAGCAGTCCTGGCAGCCTCAGTGACCTGAATGATTCTAAATGTTTGCCTTTCTTGGTCACTTTGAGTTTGGGGGAGTACCAGAAGGCTCATGGGGCCATACCCCATGAATAAGGTGGGTGAGGACCAGCTCTGATGCTTTATGAGCCCAGCTTCTGTGGCATGGCACATGGCAGCACAATTCACTGCGACTTTTTTTTTTTAAGCTTTTATTTATTTATTTATTTATTTATTTATTTATTTATTTATTTTATTTGCTATGTGCAGCTTCAGATTACACATACGGTGTATGTGTGGCCCACACCTGGTTTCAGAGCCTGCATATTGTACCCAGGGTTCCAGGGACAGCATGACATGTGGTACCAGGGATCAAACCCCAGTCCTTGCCAGATAGTTGCTTATGCCACCAAGTTACCTCCTCACCCTTTAGAGGAGATTTTTAAGCTACAAATTCAATTCTTTTAATAGATTAGGTAAATTTCTAATTTTCTATCTTTTCTTGGATCAGTTTCAGTAATTTATCCTCTTTTTTTTTTTTTGCAAGACCAGGGTTCAAACTCACAACCTTTGCACTTGCCAGGCAGGCACTTGTGCCATGGAGCTATCTCCCAAGCCCCTATTTATCCTCTTTTTAGCATTTTGTCCTTTTGGTGGAGGCAGGGTCTCTTTATGTAGTTCAGGCTGACCTTCAACTCACTATGGAGCCCAGCCTTGCCTTGAACTAACAGTAATCCTCCAGCCCGTCTGGGATTACAGGCGTGTGCCGCCACACCTGGCCTGTCCATCTTATTTAAGATAATAAATACTCAGCAAGATAGCTCAGCTGACTAAGTGCTTGCTTAGGAAAGTGCAGGGACTGAGGTTCAATCCCCAGCCCCACATGCCTCCCCAGTCCTGTCCTTGGGCATGCGGTGCTGGCCACTGAGACCAGGCTGGTGGTACACGCCTATAATCCCAGCACTGAGGAAGATGAAAGCAGGAGGATCACTACAAGTCTGAGCTTCATAGTGAGGTCCTGTACCAAATATATTAAAAAAGAAAATTATAAAATTTACTGACATACAATTCATGAGATTTTCTCATCCTTTACCTATAGGATTTTCAGCATTCTTACTTTTTTTTTTTATCTTAAAAGAGAAAAAACCAAAAACAAATAACAAAACAAAGGCAATAATGAAGCAATATAAAACAATAAAATGGTTCAGAATTTCAAAACAAGAATAGAAAATTGACAATGGTTGTCACATTATGTATTGTTATCACATTTGTCGCTCAGATGCCCAGTCATAGACATGCAAGGTTGGTCAAGCAGTTGAACATTAACTCTTCCTTCCAATAAACTTAATTTTTTCCTTGTCCTTTTAAATTCAATTTTTTAAAAATTATTTTAATATGAGTATAAAAATAATAGATAAGACATTAGAGACGATACACATTCAAAAAACAAGATGAAAGGTATTTGACCGTATTGCACATTGCTGTCTTTAATGTAGTTGTCCAGATTACAGACATTAGTATATAAAATTGATCAAAGTAGAAATCTTAAGAATTAACTGCTATCTTCAGAAAACTGATAGGGCCGGCGAGATGGCTTAGTGGTCTAAAGCACCTGTACAGGCAAGCTTAGGCAGGGCACAGGGACCATGGTTTAATCCCCAGCACCACATGCTATGCCAGCCCCACCCTCAGGGCAGGCTGAGCTAGCCATATATAAATAAATAAATAAATTCAAAAGACTGATAGAAGCCTGCTATTGATGTCAGTAGGTTAATTCTGCTGATAGTATTCTACACTTCGCCTGATTTTTTTTTTTTTTTTTTTTTTAATATATGTGGCACAGGATCTCATCACACAGCTTGGACTCATAGTGATCCTTCTATTTCAACCTTTTCAATGGTGGGGTTACATTTATGCACCACTATGCCTGGTCTTGGTGGTTGGCTCAGTGTGCCCGTGATGGGTCTGGTGGTACACGCCTGTAATCCCAGAGTCCTGCCAGACTGAGGCAGGAGGATTGGTGCAAGTTCAAGACCAGACTGGGCTACAAAAGTGAGCTCAAGGCCAGCTTGAATTGCATAGTGAGACTCTGTCTCAAAAAGACAAAAAAAAAAAAAAAAAAAAACTGATAGAAATTAGTAGCGTAATCCTCTCAGCTATCCTGTGTATACACTTACATGATTTTTCCCTCTCCTTTTTTCTTTTCTTTTCTCTTTTCTCTCATGCCAATTGTTTATTCCTCATGTTCAGTTTCTTTCTGTTCTACTCTATTATACCTTTTAGATCTTATTTATCCTTTCTTTTATTTTTTTGTAGTGGTAAATATATATATATATACACTTTTTTTGACTAGCCTAGGTAGAATTTACAGTTTTATAGATTCCATGAATTAAATTTTGGTTTCATTTACTTTTGCTGTTGTAGACTGAATTTTTATTTCTTTGATTTCTACTCTTATTTGTAGGATATCTTTCCTTCTTTGTGCCTTGCACTTAATTTTCCCTTCTTTTACCAATTTCTATTTAATAGCTTAACAGATTGATCTTGGGTCCTTCATTACTATTTTAAGAATTTAACAAGTGTTGGACCAGCCACATAGCTTAGCAGTAGACAGCCTACCTGTCACATGTGAGGCCTTGGGTCAAGCCCCAGTTCCACCACGGGAAAAGAAAGAAAGTCATAAATTTCCTTCCAAGTATTGCTTTACTGAGTTTGATCTCCAGTTCCACACACACACACACACACACACACACACACACACACACACAAAGTTGCTTTAGAAGATTTTGTTTTGTTTTGGTTTTTAATACAAGGTCTACAGGGTCTCACTATATAGATGGGACTCATAGTGGTTCTCCTGTTTTCAGCCTCCCAAGTGCTGGGATTACAGGTGTGCACATGTAGTCTCAATTGTCTGCCTTGTGCTCCTGTGTCAGGGCTGGCATGGCATGCTGGGGACTGAACCCCAGCTGTTGCACTCTGCCTAAGCAGGCACTTTAGTATGCTGAGCTATTTGGCAGGCCCCTAGAAGAATCTTTCATGTTTGGCTGTGTTGTATTTTCACTTTCTTTCTTTCTTTCTTTCATACCCTGCTCAGCCTGCCCTGGGGGTGGGACTGGTGCAGCATTTGGGCTGGCAATTGAACTGCAGTCCCTGTGGTTGCCTAAGCTTGCCAAGCAGGTGCTTTAGGCCACTAAACCATCTCACTGGCCCTGTATTGTATTTCATTATCCTTCAGTTTAAAATGTTTTCTAATTTTTCTTGTGAGTTCTTGTTTGATCTGTGTACTCTTTAAAGTTATTTTATTTTCCCATGTTTCAGAATTTTTTTCAAATATTTTCCTCTTATTTTTTAAAAAATTGAATTCTTGCAAGGCATCGTGGTATACACCTCTAATCTCAGCACTTAGGAGGCTGAGGCAGGAGGATTTGCTGTGAGTTCGAGTCCAGCCTAAACTACAAAGTGAGCTTAAGGCCAGCCTGAACTACAGAGCGAGATGCTGCCTCGAAAACACAAAACGTAAAAAAAAAAAAAAAATTTAAAGCTAGGATTCTCTTTTATTCAGTGACAATAATCTATGATTTTAGCTTATTCATACATATGTATTGACGATGTTTTTGTTTTGTTTTGGTACCAGGAATTGATGATGTTTTTATAATATGGTAGACAGTTTATCTTGCTTGCTTGTTTTTTGAGATAGTGTCTCTGTATTTGCTCAGACTGGCCTCAAATTTGAGAACAGCCTGGGTTACAGGGGGCTGGTGACATCTGGCCACCCATGCATGGCCTGTCCAGAAGATTATCCCACTGCATTGGCAAAGAACACATCTACTGATGCGGGTAAAATCTGCTATCCATGTCAGCAGGTTAGTTCTGCTGATAGTGTTCTACACTTCACCTTGTTTGTTTTGTTTTTAATGTATGTGGTACAGGATCGCACCACACAGCTTGGACTCATAGTGCTCCTTCTGTTTCAGGCTTCCCAGTGCTGTGATTACAGTTACGGGCTACCACATCTGGTCTTGGTGGCTGGCTCAGTGTGCCTGTGAGTGGGGTCAGTGTGGCATGTGGTGCTGGGGATTGAACCCTGGTCCCGGTGCTTGCCTGAGCAAGTACTTAGTCCGCTGAGCTATCTCACTGGCTCACTTTGCCTGATTTTTTACCTATTTACTCTGCCAATGACCAATTCTGAGGAAAAAAGTTTAAAATATCTAGGTACAATTATGAGATAAAATTACGATCTCTTTATCCTGTGTACTTTATGTATTTTGAAGCTGTAACATTATAATGTGTATACATTTTTGATATATTTTTATTTGTTTGTGTTTTGAGACAGGGACTTGCTATGTAGTGTAGGCTGACCTTGAACTCCCTTAGGTAACTCAGGCCTCAAACTCATTGAGATCATTTTGCTTCAGGCTTGTGAGTCCTGGGATTATAGGAGTGAGTGCACTATCACCGCTAGTACATATTTTCTTGATGAACTGATCTTTTAAATCATTGAGAAATACCCCTCTTTATCTATAATACATAACATTTCCCCCCCTGAAGTTAGCCTTATACTGCATTTATATAGCCAGCTTTCTTGGGGCATGTTGCGTTTCTACCTCTTTACTTTGTAAAAATTGTTCTATACATTAATTTTTTATGAGCACACACTTTTCATAAAGCATGATCACATTCATCATAGAGATTTTGTAGTTGTGTGCAGTATATTTTAATCTTTCCCCGTTTCCCTCTCTTCCTTTAAACCTTTCTTTCCCTTCCTGCTTATGAAAGCTTTTTTTTTGTGTGTGTGTGTTTTAGGGAAGGGTCTACAGGGTGTTCAGGGTCTCACTACTAGATTGAACTCATAGTGATCTGTCTGTTCACAGCCTCCCAAGAGCTGGGATTGTAGGTGCATGCCATCACGCCCAGTCTCAATCAACATCTCAGCACGCCCCAGGGGTGGGGCCAGCACAGCACCTGCTTGAAGGCGCTTTACTCTGCTGAGCACTTTGGCTGGCCCTAGAGCTTTGTTTTTATTTTTCCTTTCAATTCTCTCTCTCTCTCTCTCTCTCTCTCTCTCTCTCTCTCTCTCTCTCTCTCTCTCTCTCTCCCCCCTCTCTCTCTCCTCTCTCTCTACTGAGACGCAGTCTCTCTGTGTAGTCCAACCTGTTCTCAAGTTCACAGTGATCAGTGATCCTCATGACTTAGCCTCCCAAGTCCTGGGATTACAGGTGTGTGTCACTGTGCCAGGCTGATTTTTTCTCTTTTCTTTTTTCTATTCCTTTTACCCTCCTCTTCTTCTCTCTGTTCTATCCCTTTCCACTTGAAAAGGTTTTTTAAGCACCTGTCTCGAAAGCACAGGGTTCCTAGTTTGACCCTCAGGATTGTGGGGTGGGGGGGGAGTGGAGAGAAAGAAAGAAACTTTTTCTGGGGCTCGGGAGATAGCTCCATGGCACAAGTGCCTGCCTGGCAAGTGCAAGGTCATGAGTTTGAACCCCAGTCTCAGAAAAAAAAAAGATTTTGGTCTCAAGACTCATCCATTTACAAGTATCTCGAGGCAGGCCGTGGTGGCACATGCCTGTAGTCCCAGAACTTGGGAGGCTGAGGCAGGAGAATCAGTGTGAGTTGGGAGACCAGCCTAGGCTACAAAGAGTGAGCTCAAGGCCAGCCTTAACTGCATGGTAAGACCCTGTCTCAAAAAGGCAAAAATAAAAGTGTCTCAAGTTTATCCTTCACTATGGCAAAGTAGTACTCCACTGTACATAAATACCATTTTCTTTATCCGTGTACCTGTTGGTGTGTCTATCAGCTGTTTGTAAGATGTAACCTGTTTTTTAATATTTAAGATATGTTGTATTACTTCTTTTTCCTCTCTCTCCCTTCCTCTTGCATTCTTTCTCCTTCCTTCCCTCTTTCCTTCCTTCCCTCTTTCCTTCTTTCCTTCCTTATCTTCCCTCCCTCCCTCCTTCCCTCCCTGCCTCCCTCCCTCTCTCCTTCCTTCCCTCCTTCCTCTGTCTCTCTGTCTGTTTTTCTTTTTTTTTTTTTTTTTTTTTTTTTTTTTTTTGTCTTTTTGAGACAGGGTCTCGCTATACAGTTGAGACTGGCCATGAACTCACTTTTGTAGCCCAGGCTGGTCTCGAACTTGCACCGATCCTCCTGTCTCTGCCTCCCGAGTGCTGGGATTACAGGCGTGAGCCACCACACCCGGCTCTGTCTGTTTTTCTGCTTGCCTTCTATTCCTCAATCACAGTGGACCTTCAGATAATTTAGGGCCTTGTCCTAAGCACACCAATTTACTGCTGAAGTGAGAGTGAACCACATCAGACAGTTTGAGGGTGCTTGTAGGTCTGAGAGGAGATCTCAGGGCCAAGAGCTGATGGTCAGGCGTGGCGTCCAAAGACCTGGCTCGCTGCGGCTGTAGGGAATTGATTCTCTGTGTTGGTCCCCAACTCCGTGTTCAGTAAAGGTCGCAGCAGAAGCTTGAAATCATCAACCAAGGGACCTGCAAATGTCACAGAGCAGGGCTTCCTTTGTGCGCGAGTGGGTCTGCCAGAATGCCGCTGGGGTTAGGAGCTTCTGTCCTTTTGTTTGCATAGCGCGATGCCTAGCAACACGTGTTTATTGGGGTGCACGAAATTAAGTGGAAAAGCAATGAGTTTCTTTCAAGACCTGGAATTTCAGCCATCAGAAGTGCATGGTGGAAGCTGACAGAGAAGTCGGAGCTGCAGATATTTTTTCTTTTCTTTTCTTTCTTTCTCTTGGTCTCTTTCTTTCTTTCCTCTCTGTCTGTCTCTGTCTCTCTGTCTCTCTGTCTCTCTATCTCTCTCTCTCTCTCTGGAGAACTGGAGTGAAGGGGCTAGGATGGGACTGGGAAGCTGTTAAGACGGGGCAGGGCGGGACAGGCCTCCCACTGTGGTGTGTGGCTTGAGCAGCCGCTGGCAGTGGGGCAGGAGGTCTGGTTAGAGGACCAAGACCAGCGCACAGAGCCGTCAGGGGGTTGTTGATGGCTTTTCAAAATATATGAGGGAGGGCTGGCCAAATAGCTCAGCAGACTAAAGTGCCAGCTTGGACAGGCACAGGGGTGGGGTTCCATCCCCCACAGCGTGCCGTGCCAGCCCCGCCCCTGGGGTAGTGAGACCCTGTAGTCCCTGTACTAAAATACATGACAGAAATAAGCAAGCAAGCAAGCAAGCAAGAAAGAAAGCAAGCAAGAAAGAAAATATACTGGGGAGAGGTGGCTCTGAGGCCAAGGCTTGGGTGGGGGAGGGTGGGAATGGTGAGCCATAGGGAGCCAGGTGTCACAGTTTCTCTGAGGCTCTGTCAGTGAAGTGTCTGGGTGGGAAGTCACTGAGTTACTCTGAGCCCAAGGACATAGGGACCCATGGGTGACATCAGGCAGCCTGCTGTACTCCCAGTGCTTAAGAAACACTACTTTCCACCCTCCCCTTAGGGTTGCAGACTCAATTCCCAGAGAAAGATGATGCCAGCCACACAGGAGCACCTTAGGGTTGAGCAAGACCCTGCATGGAAACTCCTGGCCCCAAGCCCGGTGCCGTCTGTGTCCCCTCAGTGCTTATGCATTGTTACTGTCAATCTCAGGGGATGGGGTCTGTGACATACATCAGCTCCACCCCCAGCTTGTCCTCCCCTCCTCCAGCTCCCCTAGGTCCTTTCTGTACACTTGGATACCAGGTGGGGCTGAGCTGGAAAAGCTGCACGGTGGTCAGGGAGATGCTCAGGCAGGGGACTCTTGGTTTAGGCTGCTGTCACACATTCTCATGTGCTCCAGGTTCCCCTGGCTTCCTCCTCACCTTCACTCTCTTTTTCTCCTGGCTTGCCCTGTTTGTCATTTGCCCTGCAGCTCTTGTTCCACCTTCAGCTCCCCAGGGAGGAGGGCAGGTGACCCTCTCCCCTGCTGGGCTGTGGACCAGAGAGAATTTAGGGTGAGCCGGTGAAGCACTCAGGGCTAACCTACAGTGCTGTCAGTTACTAGGAGCTGTAACAAAAACTATGGGGAAGGTTTAACTCATTAAAAATATTGCGGAGAAAGGCACAGTGCCATGAATCTTCGGCACTAACTTCCAACACGTTGGCCTCATCAGTCTTGCACTCTCCGAAGCAGTTCTGGAAGTGCTCTTTTGTGAGGGTCTTGAATTCGGTCACTATGGCTACTTCAGTGCTCTGAATCAGTTCAACACCTTTCCTTTCATGGCCATTTTGCCTTTGAGAAAGAACCATAAGGCACACAGCGCTGGATGCAGCAGTTAAGGTGGAGGAGGACACACTGTGATGTCTGTACGACCCTGCCTCTCTGGGCTCTGCACAGCATTTGGCATATAAAGTTTTAATTTTGATTGGCAAATTGTCCCAAGAAATATTACATCACTTTATATTTTCATTAGATCTGAATCATAATTTTTGTTGTTGTTGTATTTTAGGGAAGGGTGTACAGGGTGTTTGGGGTCTCACTACTAGATTACACTTGTAGTGATCCACCTGCTTACAGCCTCCCAAGGGCTGGGATTATAGGTGCATGCCACCACACCCAGTCTCGGTTGTCATCTCAGAGAGCCTGTGGGGCGGTGTCAGCACGGCAGGCCCAGGGATTGAGCCCTTGGCCCCTGCACTTGCTTGCAGGCACTTTAATCCACTGAGCTATTTGGCCAGCCTTTGAATTAGAATCTTTGTTTCCAATAATTCTATTGGTATTGAGCATTTAATAATTCACAAAGTAGGGGCTGGGGAGATAGCTCTGTGGCACAAGTGCTTGCCTGCCTGGAAAGTGCAAGGCCATGAGTTCAAACCCTGGTCCTGCAAAAAAAAAAAAAAAAATTGACAAAGAGGACAATAATTTCACAATTATTTTTATCTCTATGTACTTCTCAAAAAGAAATATTATTTACATTTGCATGTCTTCATTTGTAAACCACATATTTATGCTTATTAAACTTTTTCCCTTTTATCTTCAATTTACAATTTATTATTACTATTATTCTACTGAAGACTGAACCCAGAACATTCATAATCAGCTACGTTCGAATCCTTTAGCTTTCCTTTTTTTTTGTTGTACAGGGAACTGAACTCATGAGCTTGTGCTATGTCTTTCTTTAGGCTGGAATTTGTCCTTCCTTCCTTGTTGATTTGCAAAAGCTCTTCTTATATTAAAGGTGTTAATTTTGTGATATGGATTTCAAATATTTTTGTCTTTTAACCTGTATAGTTATTTTTATAGCATTTTTGTAAAAAAAAAAAAAAAAAAAAAAAAAAGTTCTTTTTCCCTAATTAAATTATTGCTAAATACAGAAGTTACACATTTAAAAAGGAATTAAAATCTATCACTCTTTCCATCATATGTTCATAATGTTTAGAAACGTTTCCTAATCTGAGCTCATAACCACTCATTATTTTTTGATTCTTATAATTAAATAAATACACAAATTTAGTTATTTCTCCTTTTTCTTTAGTGGACTTTCAGTACCCCCTTTTTCAGTGGATGTCTACCTCCAGGGCCATGTATTCTTAAACTTAAAGGACACTGGGTTATCAGCTTCTTTGGAAATTAACCCAAATTCTTCAAAGGAAAAAGAGAGGAAAGATTGGCTCCTTATCAAAACAGCCAAAGGGAAAACTGGGGTGTCACAAGACACTTCCATTTCAAGCCCACTCATCCCCTGTTCTGACTCTGCATCTATGGAAAAATGAAGAAAGGATAGTATCTCGCTCTTCTTACACCCCAACCTGACTCTTCTAAGAAGGCAGCCCAAGCTGGGTGCGGCAGCAAAGACTCTGATCCCAGCCTTCCAGAAGGCTGAGGCCTGAGAACTAACATGTATTGAACACTATGTGCCAGGCCTGTAAACCTATTAGTACATAGTACCCGTAGAAGTCTACATACAATGCAGATATGTGAATACATGTACAATTCACTTTAACCCTGCAACCACACCACAACCTGAATATGACAGTGGTCAGTAGTGTCCGTGTCCGCTGGGATATTGGGCAAAAAGGGTGGGAATTGGGGCTGGATGTCAATGGACAGAGCTGCTACAGTGGGAGAAGCCTGAAAGACAAAGAGGGGTGGGAGAAGATGTAGGGTCCAGACAGGCTGACCCTGAAGGCAGTGGACAATTATAAAAGCAGATGCTAAGGACACAGTTCAGTCGGCTCTTGAAACTGGAAGAGCAGCCAGGTATGGTGGCGCATTAATGATTTCATGAGAACTTGTTTCAAAATAAACTTCTTTTTTTTTTTTTTTTTTTAAACTAGACCTGTTGATGTAGCTCAGTATGAAGGTTCTGGATTCAGTCCCTCATCCCATACATAGAAGCAACAAGAACGCTACAGGAGCTGCAAGGGTGCTGGGCAGCTTGCTAAACAATGGCTTGGAGAAGTAAATGCTTGTCTGACTGCTTCCTATCCTCTACCCTGAGGCAGGAGGAGAGAGCAGCACATGCCTCCCATTCTCTCCTCACTCTTAGAGCACAAGTTCCTCCCATCTTTCAGTCTTGAGCACATCACACAAGTCAAGAACCAGCCCTCCCCAAGGAACTAGATTTGGGAGCCTGAGGCCTGGGATATCTTGATGGGGACAAATACAGGTTTTCTCACTCAGCACACAAACTTAAGCGGATTTCCCTTCAGAGTAGGGGTGTGGGTCACCCCTGCTGGTAAGGGCAGGGAGACCTGGGGGAGCTGCAGACCCTTACTCCCTGCAGCAGTTCACTCCGTAGGGCACCCTCTTCAAGGCTGGAACCAGGTGGGCTGGAAGAGGCAGCGAGGCTGCTGGAAGAGTGGCCCAGCTGTCAGCCCTGCACTGAGAAGTCCTCGTTCTAGATGCGGCAGTGCCAGCCCTCCCTGAAGACATGGGCAGCCAGGGGCAGGAGAGCTGTGCTGCCTCTGGTTACGCCTCAAAGACTTCTTTGTTGTACAGCTGAGGACTAGGATTTCAGAGCAGCCATCTCTTGGCCAGTTTCTCAAAGGTTGCCGGGAGAATCCCTCAGTGAAAGAAAAGAGGTTTGGACCAAGATCACAAAGGGAAGCCAGTTCTTTGCTGCTTTCTGTTCCTTGTCTGGAAAGAGGCTCTGGCCATTTTCATTTTTGTTCCTGTTGTGTTTGGAAGCCAAGGAACAGAGCTGCAAGTTTGCCTTTAGTGTTCACTGGTACAGCTGCTCCAGGGAATGGAAAAAATTACTGCTGCCTTGGGCCTAAGCCTCAGAGACTGAGACTTGGGGTGATGAGAGACTCCCTGGGATCTGATGTGCCACCAGGCTTGAGAACCACTGGCTTACACCATATTTATTGTGTTTGCTTTTCCCTCTGGTGGAGCAGTGGATACTGCCTTTCTACCCCGCCCACACAGGGCCTCGGGTACAGTCGTCCTTGAAGAATGGGTCCAAGTCTGCCCTTGGCTCACCCTCCCTTCAGAAGTAGGGCACACAACCTGGTCTCCAGGGGACAGCTGAGAGCGGAGGCTGTCACATTGCAGAGACAGAAGACTTCACGGCAGGCTGGTGGACATCTAGGCTAAGCTGGGACTGTGAAGGTCTGCGCGCACGCAGATATTCTGCTGGAGCTGGGACTGGGCAGAGCAGTATCCGTGGCCCGGGTGGAACGAGCTAGGCTCTCCTCGATCTGAGGAGTTGGGGCCTCCGTGGAGCAGCCAAGCCGGAGACCCTTGTGCGTTCTGAAACTCATGTACCAAGCTGTGATCTGCACTCACAAAAATAGAACATATGAACGCATCACATCTAATAAAAAGTCTTTGCTGAGACGGTCGGCTTTAGAGCTGCCAGTGTCAGCAGGAGTGAGCCGCATCCCCACCGGAGGGAGGTGTATCTCCTGCTATTGTCATTGCTCTTGGGGACAGATCTTGAGGGCCACGGAGAGGAGCTAGTAGAACGTGGAGGCCCTAGGGGCTTCCCAGCCCATCTTGCGCACCCTGGCGGGGTGCGGGAATGGGAAGGGCTCTTCGGTCCGCACCTGTGAGCTGCTGGCATTTCCTGTGACTGGTGGCCCTTTGAAGGCTTAGCTGCAACCTGCTGCGGAGGCTCTTGCTGAGCGCAGGGCGGTTTGACGGCGTGGGGTGGGCGCATGCGTTCGCTGCTTAATTAAAACAGGGAGAGGTCGACAAGAGGGACCTTTAGTGGTTTTTGATCTCGCTCACTCTCTCTGCCCACTTTCTAACTTCAGGGAGGAAGAGAGCTTTTCCTACTCTTTCTTCTTCAGCCCCTTCCATCTTCCACAGAGCTGGCAGGTGCCGCCAGGCGTTCCCTCCTCCTCCATCTCCGCAGGGCTGATTTCCGGGTGCAACCTCTACGCAGGGTGGTGTTTGTTAGAAGACAAGGATTAAGCAGCCATCCGGCGAGATGTCTTTAGTCTTAACCTTCTGAAGGGTTTTTGAAAATTTCTCTGGTGTCTTTACAAGATGATGTAAACATATTGCATGGGACATCTGGAAAGCTGCTGTTACTTGGGAGAAATAGAAGACACCGGGCCAGAGTATGAGCCCGGGCTGGCGTTTGGCTATCTGTGCCGCCTCCAGGCTTGAACTTTCCCAAGTCTCCTTCCTCACCTATAAAACTGGCTGTTCTGGAAGTTGGAGAATCAGGGCTGAGGGTCCCAGCTGTGCATTTGCACTCAGACAGATCCGGCGACACTGTGAACGTGTTTATATCTCTAGGTGTCTAAATGATCATGGAGAGTTGGGGTTCAGGGAAGACCATACATCCAAGCTCTCGGTTAGCATGTGGGGGAAAGCGAGCGGGGTCTGGACAACATGTAAAATAACTTGCTAGAATAATATGGCGAGCAGACCAAGTAGAGTAGCCTGCTCTGAGCCTCCTTGCTGCGCTTGTTCAGCTCTCTGGGAAGTCGGTTTCAGGCCATCAGAAGGATGAGCTGTGCCCCACCCCTTGGCCCTTCGGGACACACTTTGTGTATGTTCACAACAAGCTGCACAGGCTTAGCAGACCATCCCTGCAAATGACCGCTTGTGGTGGAGCCCAGCGCCTGCCCAGGCCGCTCTGCCCCTCTTATCTCCTTCCACCCAAGTAGTGGCAGACAGAGTGGCTTCTGTCAGCACCACTGCTATTTTTCAGAAACGGAAATTAAAATTCTGAGGATTAAGTGACCAGTGTAAGCTTGTGTAGCAAATCACAGTAGCTACCTGGGACTTGTTCCAGCGCCTGGTGCTGTGAGCTACTGATGCGGTGGGAACCTTCTATCATAAAGGGGACAGGCAGCAGCCCCCAAAAGTTAAACCCTATGGGATCCAGGGGTCAGCAGTGAGTCAACCTGGGAACCTGCTAGCTGCTGGTGGAAGTCAAAGTGTCTGATGCAAAGCGTATCTTGGGAATCTGAAAAAGATGACAAAAAAGGTAGGAGGGAGATGATCATGAGATAAGTGGAAAAGAAGGGGGAGGAGCCTAAGATTAGGCAACCAAATAGGGTATGCAAAGTTGGGAAGGGTGTGTGGGGTGAAGGGGTGACAAGGAGGAAATAATTTAGTGTTTTTTCTTTTTATGTATTTGGTACAGGGTCTACTATGCAGCCCAGACTCACAGTGATCCTCCTGTTTTCAGCCTCCCCAGTGCTAGGACTACATGTGGGTGCTACCACACCCGGTCTTGGTGGCCGGCTTATCGTGCCCAGGGGTGGGGCCAGCACGGCATGTGGTGCCAGGGATCCAACCCTGGTCCTTGCGCTACCCTAAGCAGGCGCTTAGTCCGCTGAGAAGATGTATGAAGTTGAGCACATTAATCATGCTGCCCAGGGGAGGCACTGAGCTAGGTCCCCGGGATCCCTTCCCTGGGGGCAGTGTGTGTTCTGGGTTTGCTCTCAGGGGAGGCTCTGCCTGCTCTTCCTCTGGGGCTGAGGAGGATGGACCCTACCACTCCTTCATCAGTGTGCTCTGTGAGTTCCAAGGACATGGGAAGGTAGATCCTAAGAGAATTGGGCCTAGATGCTCCGGGCTAACCTGCCACCTGTGTGTAGTCCTCGGCTCTGGTTGCCATGATTACCCACCCTGGCCACACATGCCGACCTTGGGTTCCCAGTGACCTCTAGGGGCCAGTACCTAATCATTGTCGAGAACTCCTTAAGAGCCAGGCACCTTGACAGGCATCAAAACGTCAGTCTGAAATGCTAAAATGAAGCAATGGTGTCTGCAGATGCTCAAGGCTTGATTCCTGCCAGCAGGGAGGCAGAGCAAGAGGCAAGAGATGTCAGCATGAGCAGAGGTTGGGGAGCCAGGGCCCAGATGCAGGATGCAGCAAACCCTGTGCTGTCTGAGGGCTGGGGCTCCACCAAAAGCCCCTATGATTTGGAGCTGAAAAGGACCTGAGTTCTAATCTCAACTCAGCCTTTCAGTGGCTGTGTCCACTCTGGCAAATGCCTGTGCTATTCTGCCACTGAGCTGGGGGTGCGCAGAAGAGACACCACGAGCAGGACCAGAGGCACCTTTTATGGAGGTCACACTTGGGACAATCTTTTGGCCTCCACCTTCTCCCAACGTGACCCTGCACTGGGGGCACTGCTGGCTGGTTGGCTGGAAGCAGTTTTGCAGGGTGGCCTGGCCAGCTGCCTGAGAAGCCAGGGGCCACTGGCCTGTGATCCTCCTCCTGGAGATTGGGTTCTGAGAAGGAACCTAGTACATGCTTGTCTTACGATCCTCTTTGGGGTCAAAGCAAACTATTTCCTTTGCCAAGGATGGCTTTAGGGACAGGAAACTCCTTCATACTTTTAGGAAGGCTTTCTGCCCCTTAATAAAGGCTAAAAATGAAGGCTTTGGCTCTTCCTATGCCTAAGCGTAGTTGGTGGTGGTGGTGGGGTGACATCAGAGCCACAGCAACTATTTTGTGACCCAGAAGATGCATGTCCTGATAATCACGGCAGAGCTGACTGAGGAGTCCTGCTTCCGGCCAGTCTCACCCCTAACAGTATTAGTACCCTAAAACAGTATTAATCTCACCACTTCTAGGTTGTAAAGCTTAGAAGAAATGCTAATGACAGATGCTGTCAACCACTAGACTATGCTGTTATGCAATACTCAAAAGTGTCCAACAGCTACGCTTGATCTATCCAACCGCGATTGTTCTGTTTTTCTTTAATTTTGTACCTTTCACGTCTCACAAGCATGAGGCTGGGGCAGCTCTGGGAGAGTGGAATGAAGCCCCGTGCCCTGGATGCCACCCACAGCCACCTCTCCTCACTTCTAGCTGCCCAGGATGACTCCAGCTGCCCCCTGGACACTGCCCAGGCTCCCTCCATCCCCTCCACCAGCCCCGCCCAGGGCCCCTTCCCCCAGCCCCCTCTTCCTGCCTAAATTTTAACCATCCCTCCTGGACGCCGGCCGTGTCTTTTCCAGCCATTCTTGATTTCTCCTGGCCTTGATCTTGTATAGGAAATAGCAAATGGCTTTCAAACATTTTTTGAGTCACAGATGCCTTTGTTCAAAGGAAACTGTACCCAGAAATATACACAAATGAAACCGATAAAGTCAGAGCTGCTTAGATTAAAGTGAGGGCGGGTGAGGAGGGTGCTTGGGACTCTAGCCCATGAGACCAGCTCCCTTCTGCACACCCTGGTCCCCGCTGCCTCCCTACCCTAACTCTGGCAACCCTGGCTTCGAAGCTCCTGCCCTGCATGGTAAATGGTCAGCATTAGGCCTCACAGAACTGCTTTGTTCATGCCCAAGACACCTTGGAATCTCTCAGCCCTCCTCATCACTGTCTCTCTTGCCCAGACAGTGACAGTCTGTGAGCTGTTGCCCATGGCTGGTGTACCCACACCACACGTCCTTGTAACAGGCACCCATTTCCTTGGTTGCTGGTGTCAGGGAATCACTTACCTTTGGGGGCCCGGAGACCCATACAGGTGCTGGGAGCCAGGCACTGGGACTCTCATTTCTATACTGATTGTACAGATCAGTATCCCTGTGTCCCTGAACCAGAGCCATTGCCCTCAGGGCCCTCAGTTTACTCCTATGGATAGTGAGAAGTGGCTTTGCATAGGCAGTGCTTGTAACCTGTCTCCATAGGTCTTGATTCACACCCGGTGAGCCCTAGAGCAGGAGTGGGAGTCCCTGAGTCAGCTCTGGCTCTTAGCTTTGCCATTTGGAGGCCAGAGGAGGCTAGATGGGGTGGGCATGTGTAGGAGGGGAGGTGAGGAGAGGGGAGCAGCTGGTATGGGCCAATCAGGGCCGCTGTCTACCTTTAAGATGGAATTGAAACTTAGAGATGCAAAACGCTTGGGCTCAGAGGTGTTGCAGAGTTCAGCATTTGGTGTATTTGCAAATATGTCATGAGCTACCCCAGGATGTGACCGAAGTCTACACATGAAATTCATGCGTGCTTCATCTACACCTATACAAGGTCTGATCAAACAGGATGGTGAATGCTTAAATTAAAAAATGCTTTTACAGAAAAAGACCCATTGCTATTAGGCCCTGTCAAAATACTCACCCTCAGTACTGCAAATACATGCATTCCATTTTTCTTCCCACTTTCTGAGGTTGTCTGAAAATCCTTTTTTAAATTAATTAATTAATTAATTAGATATGGGGTCTCTCTGCCACTCAGACTCATAGTGATCCTCCTGTCCTCCTGTCTGAGCCTCCCTAGCTCTGGGATTATAAGCATGTACTACCGCATCTGGTTTGGGGCACACCAGAGTGCTAAGACTGGTATTTGGTGCTGGGGATCAAACTTGGGTCCTTGTGCTTGCCCAGGCAGGCGTTCAGACCATTGAGCTATCTCCCCAGCCCTGTAAATCCTTTTTTTTTTTTTTTTTTTGTATCTCAAGTTCCTGGTCATGCGTTCCTCAATATTTGGAATCATTTCAAACCCTTGACCTTTCATGTTTATTTTGACTTGGAGGATAAACCTCAAATCCAGGTCAGGTCCAATGAGGGCTGTAGGCCAGCAATGCCTGTCCTACCTAGAAGCTGGGAAGAATGTAGAATGACAGGCCCGGCCCCCTCCAGGCTGTCTGATATAGAAGCTGCATTGATGAAGATCCAAAGATTCGAGGAAACTGGAAACTCGAGAAGCATTGTCCTGGGGGTGCAGGTGGGAGCTTGCAAATCTCTTGACATTCCATGTGAAGCTTGGAGTTCTTTATCTTTTATTGTTTATTTAGGAATACAAAATACTTAAAGAAAAAACATAGAAATGTTACAAAATTTCATTAAACAAAATAATAGGAATTCAACAATGGTTGCCATATTCCATGATGTTATCTTCAAATTAGTCATTTAGGTTACCAGGTATAAACCTGCAAAATTGGTTAAAAAGCAAAATAAACAATAACAACAAAATAATGACAAGAAAATAAAAAAAAGAAGAAGAAAAAGGAAAAAATAATAAACATTAACTGCTCCTTTCAAAAGACCAGCAAAAATCAGCAGCACAATTATTTTCCTTCTTTCTTTTGTCCTTTTCTTCATCCCAGTTTTTTCTTCCCATTGAACAAATTCTTTCTTTTTTGCAGTGTGGATTTCTGGAGTCTGTGGTCTAATACTATCAGGGGCTTGCCCAGTTTTGCAATGCAGAGGACAAGGAAATTTTTATGGTGGTCCAGGTGAATAATGGTGGAGATTTAAGGTAGAAATGAGACGGAACAAGGCAAAAGACATAGACAAGCAAAGAATTGTGTGGCTGAGAGCCAGCCAGACAGCTCAGCAAACTAAAGTGCCTGCTTAGGCAGATACAGGGACTGGAGTTCGATCCTCTGTGTGCTGTATCAACCCCACCCCCAGGGGTATTGAGACAGTGATTGAGACTGGGAATGATGGCGTGAACCTGTCATCCCAGTGTTTGGGAGGCTGAAAACAGGAGGATCACTATGAGTCCGATCTGCACAGTGAGACCCTGTAGACCTTGTCCTAAATACATAAAAAATAAATAATGATGATGATGATGATGATGATAATAATAATAATAGAATTGTGTGACAGTTAAGCTTGGCAGGGACAAACAAGGTCAAGTACAGGGATGGCCAAGGTTAATGTTTCTAGTTTGCGCATGAATTACAATTTTCACCCACATAGATAATGGGGAGAAGGAGAAGTTTGTGAACAGGAGTATGGAGAGTTTTGAAGATAAGTTGAGAGAAGAATATTCTAGAAGAACCAGAAATAATAGACCCTGCTTGCATAAAGCATCTCTTCTACCCACCTGGAGTGAGTGCAAGTTTAAATATCCCTCACCCCCAAATCTAAAATCCAAAAGGTTTTGAACTCTAAAACTTTTTGAGATCTGACCTGACACCACAAGGGCAAAGTTCCATACCTGACATGGGCGGGAGCACAGTCAAAACACAGACACACTAAGTATAATGTATAAAATTTTCTTTAGACTCTATGTGTAAGGTATACAAAACATAAAAGAAGTCCATGTATAGGCTTGGGTCCCGTTCTGAGATATCACATTATTCATATGCAAACATCCTGAAATGAAAAAAAAAAAAAAAAAATCCAAACCAGAAACACTTCTGGTCTCAAGCATTTAAAAGTGCTTAATTTTGTGGCACGTGCTGGGACGTGGCCATCACACATTTTATGTCCCTTCCCTTTCTTCCCTCTTGTTTCCATCCCTTGGTGGCTTTCCCACCAAGCATATTGCATAAAGGACAGTCGACCTGTTGTGAGTAATCTAGTAAGTTGAGGGTCAACAACACCAATGAATATGGTGTAGAGTGAGTGGAATTCATGTCTCTCCTCTCAGATTTATGTCTGCCTGGATCCTCAGACTATGGCCTGCCTTGGAATTAGCTGTCTGCAGTTGTGACTAATGAAGAGGAGCTCAGACTGGATTGCGTAAGCCTTGGGGTCCTTTTGGTAAGAGAGAACAAAGAAATAAACCATAATAAAAGCCCCTGTGAAGATGGAAGTCAGCACGGGAGTGACACAGCTGCAAACCAAAGAATGAAGGCCAGTGGATGCCTGGCACTGCCGGGCCTGGAGGATTCTTCCCTGATGACTAAGACGGAGTGAGATCCTGCGAAGACCTCTGAAGACCTCGATTTCAGGCTTCTAGCCTCTGATCATTCAGAGAATCAATTCTGTTATTTAAAGTCACTCAATTCATTTAAAACACCATGTAAGCCGCACGCAGTTCACAAGCCTGGAGAGCATTCTGTCAAAGCCCTACAAATAGCTCCTAAACCCTTCATGCTGGGGAAAGCCTCAGCTTGCCCTCTGCTCAGGCATCCTAAGTTCCAGGTGGCTGCTTCCTGAATGACCAATAAAGTGATTGTTCTGTGCAGCTGTGGAGGTGTGGGGCATGGCACTCTCCCAGGATCTCTTCTGGGTGAAGTCTTTCTTGCTTCTCACCCAAATTCCCAAGACCAGCCTGGGAACCTACTTCAGATTTTTCCTTCTCTTCCCACCTCTGCTGCCTTCGTGCCCCCCTCTGGCCTTCCTCGTCTGACATTCTTCCTCCCAGGGCTCTAATCTCCACATCTACCAGGGCCTTCAGGGATAGCTTGATAACAACATCTTCCGACATGTCCATAGGTTGAGTACCTAGCTAGGTTCCTCCAGAAAATGTGTGATTCCACTTTAGTGGGCCCCAAGGGCCAACAGAGGAAGTCATTTGTAAGTACGTGACTTGAGGACACAACTCAGCGGCTGCTGTTATGCCATTTCATAATTAGGAGCACCCAGGTTTGGCAGTGTTTACATCACACTTAGAACCTTTATTCCAGATGTCTGCTTATCCAACCTATCAGTCTATTCTTAGTAAGTAGTTTATGTCACAGGTATCCATTATTCTGAAACCTCATATTACTTATATCAGTTTGACATACTGGAGTTTAGAGTTAGATTTCATTCAGAAAAAGAGTCCCTCTGCGAAGACAAAATTGGCCTCAGATCTCCATCTCCTCTGTAGTTTTTCTCTCTCTCTCTCTCTGTGTCTCTGTCTGTCTGTGTCTCTTCCTGTCTCTGCTTCCTATCTCTGTCTATCTCTGTCTCTGTCTCTCTACTTGCCTGTCTGCCTATCTCTTTCTGTGTGTCTCTCTCTATGTCTCTGTCTCTTGTCTCTCTGTATCTCTAGCTCTCTTTCTCTTTCTCTCTGTCTCTCTCTGCCTGTCTCTCTGTCTCTATCTCTGTCTCTGTCTCTTCACACTCTCTCTCTACCTGTCCGTCTGCCTCTCTCTGTCTCTGTCCCTGTCTCTCTCTCTCTCTCACACACACACACACATACACACACACACACACATACACACACACACACACCAGGGTGTTCACACTGAACTATAGCCCCAGCCTCTTTCCAGCTTTTATTTTGAGACAGGATCTGGTTGCCAGGTTGTCCAGGCTGGACCCACACTTGCAGTCCTCCCACCTCAGTCTCCCAGAGTGGTGAATTCCATGCATGCACTACCACGCATTTACCTTGGATTTATCTTTTGGGAAGCTGCAATCCAATCCTCTGCAAAAGCCCTAAGCCAAACAGTAGGTACTAATGGCATCCTCTGGCCCTATGGAAAGCTAGCTTGAGTTTTCAAGTGATCTGAGGGCTGATCTTACCTTAGTATGAGCTCTCTCCTTCCCCTTGGAGCCTGTCTTAGTTTGTGCAAGTTTCTATAACATTTCATGCAAGTTTCTATAAGAAAATAACCATGAATTGGGTGACTTATAAAGAGCAGGTGCTTATTTGTCATAGTTCTGGAGTTGTGTATTTGACTATCACAGCAGCCCTAGGGCAAGAGCCCCTTCCACACTGAGGGGGCAAAGAGGAAACATCCACAACACTGGCCTTTAAAAATGATTCTGGCTTCTTGATCCCTGGGCCCAGGTAGAAGTGAGAGAGTTTCAGGCCCATCTGCTCTCTCTGTCATTTCATTTTCCATTACTCTTCCAGGTAGAAGTTGACATTTTCTTTCAGCTCCCTCTTTTAAAGCACCAGTACGAAGCCCGGTGGTATAGCACTTAGCAGCATCTTTTATATGTATCTCATATTCTGTCATGTAAAGAAGAGGTAACAGTGACTTCTAGAAGCTGGTTTTCTTCAAGGTACACTCTCTTCTGTCAACAAACAGCTCCTGAGTGGTTGGGTACCACGGACCATGCCTGCTACTCTAAGTGTAGCCTCTGGGGCCTATGGCCTAGTCACTGAGAATTCCGCAGACACAAGACAGCCCCATTTACTTGCGACCTGCACACATCTGTGGAGAACAGCCCTGCTGGAATTGTGTCCTGAGGCCCCTGTGGTGGTGCCCATGTGACCGGAGCTGCAGGGAGGCCCTCACACTTTACACAGTGAGCTTTGGCCTATTCTGATCTATCCTGGATCCTTTTCCCTTTTGGAAGTATGGAAATTTTTAAAAGAAGATAAAATTAAGTTCTCCTGGTTATACTACCCCAAAGTGACCACAGTGAAAAATTTAGTGACTGAGTGACCTTTGCTTCTCTTAGCCCTGGACCTCAAATGCCTTCAGAAGCAACTGAAGCCTCCTATGTGAAGATATGGGCTTTGCTCCTCAATTAGGGTTGGCTATGGCCTCATGGTAAACTTGACTTCAAGTCTGAGGCCTCAGCTTTCCTTGCCTGGCCCCTAGGCTGTTGAGATAACAGGGTGAGTACTTGCTCTACAGTGGAAATGATACACAGTCCTCTGTAGGCTGAGGAGATCAACAGTGGCAGAGACTTAGCCTGGAGGAGCAGGAGACTGCATGCTATGCAGGGTGCCTGGGGTGGGTTGTTCAAGGAGGGTTGTGGCAGAGGGGCTATGAAGTATGGGGAAGGGGAGGAGCCCAGGTTCCTACGGCAACATGTGATCATATTTGCATACACAGTTGTATGGGTTGGAAAGGAATTTTAAAAAAAAATTTATTTGCATTTATTTTATAATTAATTTATTCCCGTGCCATAAGTTTTTGTTTTTTCAGTTTCTTCTGGCACATCTTTTTCTTCTGTGCAACCTCCTCCTCTGGCTTAGGAACAATCTGTTCCTTTTCAGTAAGGATTATCTCAATATGGCAGGGGGAGCTCATGTATGGGTTAATCCAACCATGAGCTCTGTAAGTACGGTGGCACATCTTGGGTGCTTTGTTTACCTGGATATGTTCAATAACCGGAGAATCTACATCTAAACCCTTAAGTTCAGCATTACTCTCTTCATTTTTAAGCACGTGCTGCAAAAATTCAGCACTCTTTTTGGGCCACCAACCCTGTGTCCACCCCACTGTTTGGCCTGGGCACACCTACCAACTCCACCATTGTAATGCTGGAATGGCACACACTGCTTCTTTAATGAGACATCCTTCAGATACTTGGTGGCCTTTCAGATATGCATACTCTTGATGGCCTGGGCAGTTTCACGTGTATTCTTAAAACGAACGTGAAGATTTGAGCCTCTTGATTTGCATGATTTTGTGGGGTTTTCTGGGTCGAGAGAGTAGCAAACCATTTTCACAGGACACCACAGGCCACTTACAGGAAGAGCTGGAAGGGAATTTAAACCTACTATCCAGGAATAAGCAGGAACCATATCTGATCTCCTTAAGAAACATGGTTGCTTGATTGTAGTGTGCATACAGCGGGGTGCGGATCTGAATGACAGCTTTGATTCACTCCCCTCCCCCGCACACCCACCAACTTGGGCTTTAAATGAGAAGAGACTGTTAATACTTTTCATTTTTTGGTTGCAGGTCAAATAAATCCATGTGAACTAGTTTAAGCAGGGTGAAGGTGCTCTTCTAAGGATATCAGGCTGTCTTTTGTAACTAGAAGACAGAGATATCTTTGTTCTACCGATTTAGGGCCATAGAACAAACTGACCCCAACCTCAGTGGTTTTGAACCACAATAATCACTTCTTTCCTCTGGGGCTGAGGGCTTGTCTCTGACCTGTACGGTGTTATTTGAGGTTTTTATTTGTGTGTGTGTGTATGTGTGTGTGTGTGTGCGCGTGCGTGTGCGCGTGCGTGTGTGCGCGTGCGTGCGTGCGTATGGCTGGCTCAGACTACCCTGGGGGTGGGGCTGGAGTGGTATGTGGTTCCAGAGATCAAACCATGGTCCCTGTGCTTGCCTGAGTTTGCCTAAGCAGGTGCTTTAGGCCACTGAGCTATCTCACCAGCCCTTGCATTTTTTTTTTTTTGCCTTTTTGAGACAGGGTCTCGCTATACAATTCAGGCTGGCCTTGAGCTCACTTTTATAGCCCAGGCTGGTCTTGAACTCGCGCCGATCCTCCTGCCTCAGCCTCCTGAGTACTGGGATTATAGGTGTGTGCCACCACGCCCGGCTCTTGCATTGGTTTTATGAGGACTGGAGGATCTTTAAGGTGATACATCCCATGGCTTGTGGGTATGTTGTTAGGGCTTGTGTCTAGCTGTCCCCCCAGAGCTTCACATAGTCATAGGTAGGACTTTTCAGAGGTGGCTGGGTCTAGAACATGTGATTCTTGTATTAAGTGTGTGATGTCAGGATGGCCCAATTAGTCCACTGATTGGTTTGTCAAGTTCTGGATGTAGATAATGGGAAGGTGCACCCTAGATGTGAGTGATCCCCAGCTAAGAGCAGCAGCCTGGACAGAATATAAGGGACAGAAAGAGGGCTGCTATTGTTGCTGCCTGTTGCTTTTGCTGCCTTCTTCCCACCATAAACTCTTTCTCCCCTGCAAGGCCCCTCTGTTATCTGCCCTGCCTTAGGGCCAGCCAATTATGGACTGAAAGCTCTACAAACTCTTTTCACTTTAGATGCTGGATGTTCTGACTCAGGAAGGTGAAAAGTAACTAAAACATAGATGTGGCCATGTTGACTGCTCAGCCCGAGACAGGGTCAGAGGGTTCCTGTTGCTGTCCACATAGGACTCTCCACGTGCCCTGCACTTTTCAGAGCATGGTGGTCATAGTCCCAGGATGAATGCGTCCTGAGAGACAGAGTCATGTGAAGGCTTGTCGCCTTGCGTCATGCAGCCTCAGAAATCAGAGTCACTTTTGCAGCACCTACTAGTGGAGGCAATCACCAAGATTCATGTGTCTTTGAGGGAAGAAGAGGCACGCTCTCTCTTGACTGAGAGACAAGGTTCCAGAAGACAATGAGTGGAGGGCACTATTATTATAACTATTCTGGAAGTTGACTCTGTTTCATTTGTTTTGCCTCAAAAAGGACCTGGAAGTGTGGGGTAGGGATGTTGATTCTCTCTTTGGTCTCTTGCTTTTGTGTGCTCAAACATGGATTTTGTCTTAGTTACTTTTTACTTGTTGCTGGGACAAATACCTGACACTCAAAATGAAGGAAGAAAAGATTTATTTAGCTCACAGTTTGTGGAGGTTTCAGTTCACATTCGGCTGGCTCCAAGGCTGAGTGGCGCATGGCAAAGAGCAGCAGTTCATGGTGGTGGAACAGCAACAATGGTGACAGAAGCAAGGGAACAGCCAGGGGAGCAGAGAGCGACAACGTGGGTCTGTCTCTTTGTCTCTCTTTATATTACATCAGGCTCTCTGCCTTAGTCTATCCACCTCAGGCCACACCTATAATTCCCAGCAGTACTCAGGCACATAATCTCATCAGTACTAAAAGACATAATCCCAGTGGATCATAGCCAAGTCTCAAACTCTAGAAGGCCCTGCCCCATGATTGCATGAGGTTTTGGGGGGACAACTAGACATAAACCATAACAGATTTCACTTTCTTCTCTTTATAGACTAGACTTGTTTGTTCTGTGGTACCCATGGCAGCCCTTGATGGCTCCCAAGTTAAGTGTTTGTGTTATCGTTCTAGTTTCTGCTGAGAGAGAACTCTGCAAGTCTCAGGAGAGGTAACTGGCTTGACTCAGACTGTGGTCAGCTGCCTGTCCTGGGCCAGTGGTGTGTATCTGGGGTCACTGCCATAAAGCAGAAACAAGGAGTGTGAGGGGCATTTGTGTGGAGTAGGTGCGCTTGTGGGCAAAGGCGGGTGTTATAATGGTGGCCAGTGAGTAGGAGTGGATGGCCACAGGAGCTCTGGTAGCACTGGTGACCTTCCTAGGAAGACTAACAGGGGAGAGCCTTGATATGGTGAGAGCAGAAATGATCAAAAATCCAGAAACAGTGTATGTCATTTTATTACCCTGGGCAAGAAGTAGCCTTTATTAAAATAGAAGAATCTTTAACTAGACTTTGATGGATCTGGGTGAGACCATCTGGTCTCATCCTTCTGTCCTTAGTCAAGTGAAATAATGATATCATTAGATAAGAAATTGAGATATAATTAGAAAGTGACAGAGCAAGAACACAATAAGCGAGCTCCTTTGCATCTTGGTATGATTTTTTTTCCTCCTCTCTGGCCAACGTCTCGGGTGTTTTGAACAGGCTGACAGTATAATGCAGGAAATACCAATAATAAGGCTGGGGACAGAGCTCTGAGGCAGACTGCTCACCTAGTGTATTCAAGGGTTTGGATTCCAACCTCTGCACTACAAAGCATAAAACAAAACAGAACTTAATAGAGCTTATGTACTGCAAATAGGCTTTCTGCTAATCAACTTAGTTTTGCAGATATTGCCTCTATTGTATAGCTATGAGTAAGAATAACTTGATAAAAGCTATAATTAATAAAGGAAGTAAATTTGGTCCAGGCTGACTTCACTATTTGTACATTTAATTTTTACATCATCTACTTGCAGTCTCTGCTGAGATCAGACTTGTCACTGGGCTGGTGCCATGTGACTTCATCCAGCTCTGCTCATTGGATGAGAGGAAAGCACCTGATCCACAAACAGCTAAGTCATTGGCTGACAGTCTATGAGATGTCTGGCTGGAACTTTTCCCAATAGCAAGATTAAGCTCCTTTGATCATCTTTTTTAGACTTTGAGCTGGAGTTACAGAAACTAGTAGTCAAGCAATTAGTAGTGTGGATATAGTCACATTAATAATCAAGAGCTAGGGCTGACCAGATAGCTCAGTGCATTAAAACAGCTGCTTAAACAGACACAGGGACTGGGGTTCAATCCCTGGTGCGCTGTGCTGGTCCTGCTCGTTAAGCACTCATAGGGGTTGAAGTCCAGCCCTATGGGATAACTTGCACACCCACAGAGCCAGAGATGGAGATTGAGACTGGGCATAGTGGCACAGGCCTAAATCCCAGTGCTTGGGAGGCTGAAAACAGGAGGATCGCTATGAGTCCGATCTGTATAGTGAGACCCTGGAGACTCCGTACTAAAACCATAAAATCAATAAATCAATAATCAAATGCTACGGAAGATGCAAGTGAATTGGTAGCTTATTAAGCAATGCTTAAGTTATCTTAAGTCCTGGTCTTTCTTTCATTTTCTGCATTACATTTGGTCTCTGGAAAACCTGAGTTTGGGGCTGTTCTAGGATTCTTGGGGTTCACTAACCCAAGCTCCTTAAAGTAAGTGCCTCTCCTTTAAGGGGGCCCAGGTGAGCCTGGATCCATGCCAAGTGTGTTTATCAAGGACAGTTACAGTTGTGCAATCTGGGAACAATTTCATTCTTGAGTGAGAAGAGAAGCAATTCGATAAGGAAAGGGATATTTGATTACTGTTCCAGGTGATTGGCTGAAGTATCTATCTAAAAAATCACCAGTGCCTAGAAAAAAGGAGGTGCACGCCTGATTAAAGAGGGGAGAATAAGTGAGTTGATCCTAGTTGATCTATTATTCTATGATCCAGCTGTTGGTGAATGCTTTCTGAGAGCAATGGCTCTGTGGGTGTGCAAGTTGTCCCATAGGGCTGGACTTCAACCCCTATGAGTGCTTAACGAGGTATGGCTTTTCCTACATTGGTTATAGTTGTTTAGGTATTATATGATAGAGATCCCATTCAAATAAACATCATTAAAAAAAATAAAAAGAAGAAGGACATGCACTGGGGTGTGGTTTGAGTAGGGGAGTAGCTGGGTCAGTGGGCCCAACAGAAGTGCCTGTAGGGAGGGTCTATGCTTCCTGGGATTCCAGGCCAGGCCAGCCTACTGCTGTGTATGTGGCTCCAGCTCCAGCTGACAGCATCACCTCCCACCAGCTTACCCCCTCTCTGCCAAGACTCTGAAACGCCAACTATGTCGAGGTCTGCACTGGATGTCAAGGGTGGCACCTCCACTTTGAAGGAAGATGCCACCCCAGAGATGAATGCTCTGGTCTACTCTAACCTAGGGGAGAAAGATCAAAAAGCAGTGGTCATCCTACACTACCCTGCGGTGGCCAGGAGGGTTTCCACTAGCACCTCAGATCCCCATCTCAATCAGCTCTCCTTCTGCTACCCCTCGCACTAAGCCCCCACCCTTCGACCTGCACCCCACCCCTCACCTGCTGGCTAGTATGCAGCTGCAGAAACTTAATAACCAGTATCATGGCCTGACCGCTGCTACTCCCAACCAATCTGGGGAAGCCAGGCCTCTGCAAAGCTTTCGAGCACAGGTGGGAGAAATGGGAACCCTTTCTCCTACTGGTGCCCAGAACCCTGCCATATTTGATTCTGACCCAGTAGATGAAGAAGTGCTGATGTTGCTGGTGGTGGAACTGGGACTGGACAGAGCCAATGAGCTTCTGGAGCTGTGGCTGGGGCAGAACAAGTTTGGCTTCACAGTGGACTTTCCCTCTGGCTGCTGATGCCCAGTATCCTTAAAGATGGAGGAATAAAGCCACCAATTCTGTTGCAAATAAAAACAAAAGTTACTTACAAAGAAAAATGGGGGGGAAGAGGGAAGGAGGGAAGGAGGAAGGGACGGGGGAGCGAGAGAGAGAGAGAGAGAGAGAGAGAGAGAGAGAGAGAGAGAGAGAGAGAGAGAGAGAGAAGGAAGTTCCTATGGGACCTGAGTCCCTCTTTATCATGTTGTGCAGTGTGATAGCCACCAGCCATGTGTGACTTTTCGACACTTGAGAGGTGGCTCACATGAATGAGGAACTGAATTTTGCATTTTACTTTGCTTTAGGTAGTTTAAGTTTATTTTATTTTATTTTCTTTATACATTAAACTTCTATTGTTTACTTTTTTAATTTTTATTTATTTATTTATTTATTTTTTGTCTTTTGTAAACACCACTGCACTCGGACCAGCCTATATTTTGTCTTTTGGAGACAGGGTCTCGCTATGCAGTTGAGGCTGGCCTTGAGCTCACTTTTGTAGCCCAGGCTGGTCTCAAACTTGCACCAATCCTCCTGCCTCAGCCTTCCGAGTGCTGGGATTACAGGCGTGAGCCACCACGCCCGGCTATGTAGTTTAAATTTAGATTTAAATAAGTACACATGCGGTGGCTGCAGAACCGGACCTAGGTACAAACCTAGATGCCCAATTTGTTCTGTCTTCTGGTGGCATTCTGACTGACACTGCATTCATGGGTTCTTGCTTGATGATGTTTATAGAGTGTGGGAACTGTGCCAGTAGTGGGTCACATGTCTGATTCCTGAATGAGGCTCATCTGGCTCATCTGTCTGAACTGCATGAATGGGTTTCAGTGTAAAGAGGATTTTCATATCCCAAGAGGGAAGAGAGGATCAATTGAGTTGGCACAAACCCTTTTGTCATCCCCTGCTCCCAGTGTGCAAGATATTTTGCTGAAAAGAAAGGAATAATGTGTACAAGGAAAATTTGAGCCCACCCCACAAATATTTACAGAGACCTTTGGTGCCATGCACTGTGTTAGAAGCTGGGGATGCAAATTAGGAAATCAGGGTAGGAGCAAAATAGAAATATCAGGCTGGGGAGATAGCTCAGTGGAATAAGAGCTTTCCTGGAAAGCATAACACCCTGAGTTCAATTCCTGGTACCATCCCCCCACCCCCGCCAAAAAAAGTATCTTGTTCATTATTCAAACTGATTCCTAAACATATAAAACAGAGCAAAAACTCCCAAAGTACAGATGGGTGGACACATTGTTTTCAGGATAGCTAGCTTTGCATTTAACCGGAAGGCAAATGCTGAAACACTGTTTGCCCATAGCTTGAAAGCTATC
This sequence comes from Myocastor coypus, assembly GCA_004027025.1. NCBI lineage: Eukaryota > Metazoa > Chordata > Mammalia > Rodentia > Myocastoridae > Myocastor > Myocastor coypus. Next base: position 67,884 of record PVJA010002897.1, on the reverse strand, counting down.
GCAGAGAGAGAGAGAGAGAGAGAGAGAGAGAGAGAGAGAGAGAGAGAGAGAGAGAGAGAGAGAGAGAGAGAGAGAGAGTATAGAGAATCAGAGAATCAAGTCCAGACTTGGACAAAGACCAGAGACTAGCGGGTGGTGCTGAGGCATGAGTTATCTAAAAATAGAGCAGTAGCTGATTAATGTGTGTCTTTAAAGCAGATCAGACCCAGAGGATATACTGACATGCACTCCTGTGGGACTCATACTTTTTCAGAGAATTGCTCAAAACCAAGTTACCCAAGGGCTGGCTTGTGTACCCGACACTGCTTAGCCTGAGACGGTGTACGTCTTGCCTTGGCCCAGCTGAAAGCGAAGGGTGTGGAGGGCTGGCCTCCCACTCATCCTTCTCTGCTCTGGGTTCTGTCCTTGTCCCACTGAGCCCTCCTTAGGGCCAGGCCAGGGTGGGGAAACTGCTCTGGGTATGTGCTTGGTTAGTCTAGATGTCAAGACATGGACAGCCCAGGCAGTGGCAGCTCAGGTTACTAACCTTTGTGTCCTCTCAGGAAGCCTATGAGTTAGGTCTCATGAGCTCCACTTTACCGACAGGAGAACTAAGGCATTCAGGGATCAGTGATTTACACCAAGTCACAGAACTCTTAAACAGATTTGAAGCCTGATCACTACTTACATTGCTCTAGCTCGACTCCACTGGTATCCTACAGGTAGACACTCTTCTGACTCTTGTCATACAGTTGGATAGGAAGTATCTAACATGGTGGGTGGGGATCTGGAGCTCTAGGTCCTGCCCTGGGTTCTGTGGCTTTGGAATTGTCGCCCACTCTGTCGGAGTTTTTGGTTCTCCATCTGTGGGAGTGTAGTGCACTTAACCTGCCTACCTGTGGCTGCTGCTCTTGAGCTTCTGTCTCATGCTGGGCAGTGTGGGTCACTCTACATAGGCTTCCTCACTTAATATATGTGCTTTTAATCTCCTAAAGTACCGGGAGGCTGAGGATACCAAGAACTCAATCCCAGATCACCCAGAGGGCCCACCATGTGGCCGAGCCAGAATCTGAGCCCACGTGTTTTGGTTTCAACAGCCTTGCTTTGTTGTTGGACAACATGAGGCTTCTGTGAGGCAACAGGTATGACAGTGTTGGGGCTGTGGAGGGTGAAGAGTGAGAGCCACCTCAGCCCTCTGCCAGGGGCAGGTAACTATGTGGCAGTGCTTAGGCTCAGGGATTTCTCTGGGAGTTTCAGTGTCAGTGGAGTGTTTGCAATAATGCTCCTGTGTCCTTTCCCTCTGGGAACCTCCTTATGGATCATCAGGGTGGTGGAGAAAGGGACACCCGACCACAGACAGATGCACAGTGGTGATCACACGCTGGAGTTCAGAGTTGGAGGGATAAGGCAGCCTGTGATGGCCTCTGGGCTCCTGCAGCCGGTGCAGGGGTGTGTGGTTCCCCCTTCTGTCCTGATGCTAGATGCTTGCTTTCTGGCCATTGCATACTCCTGGCCTCCAGTTTTCTCTACTGAAGCCCCATCAACTGCAGAGGTCATTCACACTGTCTCTTGAGGACCCTGAAACCTGGTATAGTCTCCGATAATGAGTGCCTTATTTTTAGGGGATCAAAAGCTCCCCAAACACTTTCAAAGTGAGCCAGGGTGCTTCATCTGTGTTGTGCAGCCTGGAATTCCAAACAGCACAGGAAAAGGGGAGCTTAAGTGCCCGCATCAGAGTGGTGTCCAGGTCTTTCCTGGAGGGCTCCGGTGTCCTGCAGAGCAGAGAGCAACTGGAAACAGAGTGGAAAGAGGGTGGAATCGGGAGCCTAGGCTAAGGCACGAGGCAGGACGACTTGTCTTCCCCACGGAGCTCTTAGAGGAGATTTCCACCAGGGGCAGGTGCTCTGTCAGAGGAAGACAACAACTCAGGATGTGGATGGGCACAGCTGAAGCCACTGCCAGGGCTCCGGGGCCAGGCCTGGAGGGGAGGCTTGAGTACCGAGGGTTTCCATGGCCCACTCCCAGGGTGAGTGCGAGGCTTCCAAACAAGAGAGTAAGGGGTGATGCAGGCTGCCAGCCAGCTGTCACCAGCCTGGACTCAGGCCTCAGTCTTCTCCCAGGTCAAATTTTCCCTGCTTTAGCATTCAGCATCGTCCTTATGGGCATTGTTCCCAAACTGGTAGGACTCTGGCTAGAGGAAGTGGTATCCACCTAGATATCCTTCTCCTTCTTATCCTCCTAGGAGTTTTCATTAGACACATTGGTATGGCGAGGAGTATGGCTTTGGGGCCCAGAGGCTGTATTCCAGGGACCAGCTGTACGTGTCTTTCTGCCTCACTGTGCTGTGTAACTGGCTCCCTAGCACTTATTTATTTATTTATTTTTGCAGTACCAGAGATTGAAGTCAGGACCCTGCGCTTGCCAGGCAAGCACTTGTTCTACTGAGCTATCTCCCCCGGCCCTTCCTTAGCAGTTACAGAATTAATCAGATTTTGTTGTCTCACGGAGGTGAGAGGTGGCCTCTGTGGATGGTCTGAGGTTTGCAGGTCCTTCCTGAGGTTGTGGCTACGATGTCAGTTACAGACAGGAAGTCCCCTCCTTGGCCAAGCGCCCGCTGCTGCTGCTCAGCACTGGCCATCTACAGGTGGCCTCGCGACATCCTTGCCTCAATTGGCTATCGACCATGATGGCAAGGACAGTAGAAGCCAAGGCCTTTCACGACCTAGCTGTATTCATAGCATGTCTCCATTTCCTCAGTGCCCTTTGAGTACACAGATCAGCCCTAGAGAGGCTACACAAGGACACAGATGCCTGGGGGTGGGCAACATGGAGTGGCATCTTGGAGACTGGCTACTGCATCCTCGCTGGGCTTTAGGTTCCTCCAGTGGGAGAAAGAATTACACCTCTTTGTGATACCGGAGTGAGAAGAGGCAACAAGGAAAACAAGATCATCAGATACAGTACCTGGCACAAAATAGACGCTCCAACTCTAGTAATAGCATTTGTGGGAATAATTTTACTGTTTTCCACTGATAGAATAGCCTCCAGGTTACCAAGTGTCAGCATTATTCTACGAGTTTCCCCCTTTTTAGCTTATCCATTTATTTAATTTTCCTAACAATCTCAAGAAGTATCTGGTAGTATCCCCTCTATTCTTCAAGAGATAATGAAGGCCCTGAGGCCCTGAGGTAGAGTCCAAGTAGGGCAGCCTAACTTCCCAGCCATACTATGTTCTGATCCAGCTGTTCCTGAAGTCTTTTTTGTCAGACATAATTGTCTTCATCTCTTGTCTTTCAAGTATAGATGGTGAAATGGCCTGAGATGTAAGCCCTAGCTGTCCACTTTGCCACCGTGTAGTACTATGCAAGCCTCTCACTTTCTTTTTCTTTTGTAGTACTGGGGATTGAACTCAGGACCTTGTGCTTGCCAGCCAAGCACTTATTCTACTGAGTCATCTCTCTGGGTCCTAAAGTTTTATTGGTTTAGGATTTTTTTTGCTTTGGTTTGGTTTGCTTGTTTTTTGTTTTGTTTTGTTTTGTTTCCTTCTTTCTTTTGTGATACTGGGGATTGAACTCAGGATTTTGCGCTTGCCAGGCAAGCGCTTATTCCACTGAGCTATCTCCCCAGCCCTACACTTTCCAGATCATTCACATCTTATCTATGAAGCAGAGATGTGAACCATGTCCTGGAGCCATGGAGAAGGTGAGCTGAGGATGCATGGTGCCACCAGCTGGCGAACACCGAGACACTCCATGCCTGTCTGCTTGGAATGAGCATCTCTTGTCACCACCCTGTCTTCTTTCCTGTGACAAAACCTGTGCTGTCTCTTTCAGGACGTTCAGTGACAAGGACCCAGGGATAATACTCTCGGTTACTCCTGGCCTAGGACCTGCACCTTGACCTAACTGCTTGGCTCTGACAAGAGACTGGGTGTAGGGGAGGAGAGGAAGGAGCCCCTGGCCCACGTATCCACAGTGCTGAGCTGCTTGGTGGGTTGGTTTTCCTTACTGAGCCAGAGATCAAAGCACGGTAGGTGGAGATGGAACCATAAGCCTTGTGCACATTCTCGCTTTTGTTAAACGATGCTGTTCCCAGGAGTAAGAGCCAGGGATGCAGAGGGGTCATTCCACTTGCAATTTGACAGTTCAGGATGGCACTAAGCCTGCAAGCATGTGCTCTGCTGTCAGCCCGAAAGAGGCCTTGCCCTCTGCAGCCAAGTTGTCTAAATGGCGCTGTTGAGGTAGACCCATCGAAAACCAATTTGTTGTGAGGTCTCATGGGACAGTGCTTACTGGGCATAGCACTAGGCCCTAGACAGTACTCAGTGAGTGCCGTAATGACGGTAGGTCGAGCAAGCAACTGGATTCTCCACAAGGCCCATTGTGGTGCTCAGGAAGCCAGCAGAAAACTCTGGCAGTCTCAGCCCTGCCCACCGTCTTCCTCTCTTTTCTCCTGCCCCAGAATAGCAGGAACAAAGTCTCCCTTTCTTTGCTTAGAGAGTCAGTTGCTGGGGCCCCTGCAAGGGCAGTGGGCCCCCAGGCCTCCCAGTAGGAATTCCCCTAGAAGACAAGGCCTCACTGGGACCTTTGACCTTTTGGCCCCTGGGTGAAGGACCATTAACCACACTGCTTTCTCCAGTCCTTTGTAGAGGAGGGTCCTTTGTCCAGCTGTCCTCTGCAAAGAAAACAGCGGAGTGATGGCTTCTGTCCCCAGGCTGCGTGTGAGCATGGGCTGCCATCTTTGTTTGCCGTGCCCTTTTCTACTTTATAAAATTCTTTCTTGTGTGCGATCTCATTAGGTCTTCAGAGAGGTTATGTTTTTTCCTCAAGGTCACCCAGCTGGCAAGTGGCCAGACAGAACAGGCTCCTGGGTCTTTGACTTCCTAGCACCCCTCTGTCTACTCTACCAGGCTGCCTGGCAAGAGGCAGAAAGGGCCTGAGGGATGATTTAGAAGGATCATTTAGGCTTGTCCCAGTTCTGTCCTCACATTCCTTACCAGTCAGGATTTTTAGATAAAACCAAAGGAACAGAGTTGCTATTTATATTTACTGAGCTTGTTCTTTGGCCAGATACTTTATGTAAGTTCCAATCTAGTCCCCATGGGAAACCTTTGAAATGGGCATTCTTGCTGTGTACAAGTGAACAAATGAGGATCTGGCAGCCAAGGAAGACACCTCAGTAATACAGTGGCAGAGGGCGGAAGCGAGGGTTTGCACCTCAGTCTCCCTGACGCTGTGAAGGCCAGCCTGTATCCACTTCTTGTGTGCTCTGGATTGTTGTGGGGGTTGCTGCCCACAAAGCAACTCCAAACAACTCAGATTTGGACCTAGTAGGACATGTTTTCCCAGTGGCACAATGGACACAGGATTCTGGGGAATTGACTACAGATTTGGGGGGCTTGGGCTTTGACACCCCGCAGACCACAGATGCTCTATGGCTGTGAGACTCTTCATGAAAACTGAGAGGAGCATCCCTTGGCCTGGAGCATGGCTACTCTTGTGCCTATGCTAAAGCTATGCTCATGTCATGGCCCTACTGTTCCTGTCATGGCCCTACTGTTCCCGGGAGGATGGGAGCAAAAGCATAAAGCACAGACAGCTGCGCTGTTCTCTTCCAGCTCCCCTTCTGCTGCTCTTACCTGCTTGTGATGAGCTACAAGGGGAGCAGATGGCTTCCTGTGTCACAGTGACAGGCGCTGTTGTTCTCAGAGGGCAACAGGGGCTTTATTCTGAGCTGCACACAGGATGCTACCTGCCCAGGGGCAGGCCCTGAATGGCAGTGACAGCTCCTCTGTCGTCTACCAGTGAACACTGGATGCTGAAGTAGGAAGTGCCTAGCAGCACGGCCCATGGAGACAGATGCCTCAGAACCCCCATCAACACCACCGACAAACCTGATTCAACGTGCATGGCTCTACGTACTTGGAGCAAGAGAAGACCCCACCTGCATTGTCAGGATTCAGTCTAGCTGCAAGTAGCAGAGAATCCCCAGTAGCTGCAGTTTAAACAAGATGCCATTTCTGTCTCCCGTGAAAGTCCAGAGGCAGGTGGCCAGGGTGGTACAGGGGTTGCGAGGTGGGAGCACTCATGGCTCTGTACTCCCTGCCTTGAAGTGGTCGCCTGTGAATGCTTTCCATTCCCAGTGTTACCTCGTGACTTAGCTGGCTGCTCCAGCCACAGCTGCTGTGTCCATCTCGCACAGGAGGGCCAGAGAGCTGAAGAAAGAGTGCACACCGCATTCTCTATGTGAAGGTTGCTGGGAGTCGCCATGTGCTGCCTACCCATGAGTGCTATCGGCCAAACTTGACCGTATAACCATACCTCAAAGCAAAGAGAAGCTGGGCACCATAGACCCTCTAAATTTGGGTCTTTATTAGCCATCAGAATTCTTCTGCACTGAAGCTGTTTAAACTTTTATCATGGTTCAGGTATCATATTTAATGCATTGTTGTTTTGATTCAGCAATTCTGCCACCCATTTGTTCTTATTGCTTTTTATAAATGAGAAAAGTAATCATCAGAGAGGTTACATAATATGTTCTAGGTTATGGGAAGGTACTGGGGAAGCTGGGCACAAAAGAAAGACCTGTCTAACTCAGAAACCTGTGTGGTTATCTCCTTTAAAGCCTGTGTTTGGAGTGGGCGATGTTCAAGATGAGGTTTTAATCTTCTCCAGCATTTAAGAAATGATACCATTGCCATGGTGTTATGGCTTTTCAGAATGGAAGGGAACAGCAGGTGCAGTGTAGGATGATATTATGGGCTACCTCAGATGCCCCCCAATTTGCACAGTGAGGTCCTAACCCTTGGTATTTCAACGTGTGGTCTCGTTTGGACATAGAGTAAGCACAAGTATAATTTGATCAGAATGAGGGCAGACTGGAGTGGGAAGGACTTTGAGAGAAGCCTGAGTGTTGCCACAGAAGACGGTGGCCATATGAAGACACAGAGGCACGCGAAGCATGCCGGTAGACACAAAACCAGGTAGTGGGGGCTGTTGGGGAGCCAAGGAACATGAAATAACGCAGTGTAGCAGAAGTTAGGGAAAGGACATAACAGATTTCTGCTTCCCAGCCCTCTGAAGGAACCAAGCCTATCAACACTTTGACTGTAAGCATCTTTCTTTTTCCTTAGGATGTTTGCAATACAGAGTGATTGCATTCACCTTGGGGATCGGTATGTATACCTGCTGCATCTTTTATTGTTTTTACTCCCCTCTCTTCCTGAGATCTTCTCCCCACCTCTGGAATCTACCTCTTTGATGCCTACTTTTTGTCTTTAAAATTACTTATAGTTTGGGCCTCTCATGTGAGAGAAATCATGCAATAGCTAACCTTCTGATTTATTTGATCTGATTTGTTGTGTCTGATTTATTTATTTTGCTTAGTATTATGGCCTCCAACTTGATCTTAGAATTCTGGCTTTCAAAAGCTGGTGAGATAGCTCAGAGGACTATGCACCTGCATAGGCAAGTTCAGGAACCGGGTTTGATCCTCGGCACCACATACTGCATCAGCCACACCACTGGGCATGCTGAGCTAGCTACTCAGACAGTGCATGGTGGCACACACCTGCAATCCCAGCACTGGGGAGGCTGAAAACAGGAGGATCACTACCAGCTCAAGCTGCATAGTGAGATCCTGTACCAAATATGTTTAAAAAAAAAAAAAAAAAAAAAAGGCTTTCAGAGCTGGGAGCAATATGTTTGTGGCTATCTAAGTCCCCCCATCAGTGGAATTTTATTAGGTTAGCTCTAGAAAACTAACATAGACACATTGTGTGGTCTACAGTTTTGTTGTGGAACTATATTTTCTTTGTTTGTTTGTTTCTTTCTTTCTTTTTTCCTTCCTTCCTTCTTTCTTCCTTTCTTTGTTTCTTTATTGAATACAGGGTCTTACCATGCAGTTCAGATTCATAGTGACCCTCCTAACTCATCCTCTCCAGCTCTGGGGATTCCAGATGTGTGCTACCACGCCCAGTTTCAGTGCCAGCACAGCATGCGGTATTGGGGATTGAACCCAGGTCCTTGCACTTGCCAGGCAGGTGCTTATACCACTGGGCTGTCTCCCCAACTTAGGAAACTACTTTTTTTTTTTTTTTTAATGAGCAGAACATATTTATTGAGGGAAAGAAAGCTCCTGTCCAAGAGGAGGACAGGAGGGGGGTTCAGGAAACTATTTTTGATGGCTAAGAATATGTGTCAGAATCTTAGGAAGGTGGGTCCCTTTCTCTATATAAAGAGTCAATTTCCCAGGGTGTTCCCAGGTTTTATTCAGGGTCATCAAGTACAAAGCAGTTCCTCACCTGTACTTTTAAGTAGATTGTTCATATTTATAGACAAAGAGCCTATTTTAGTACATCTAATGGTATATATATATATATATATATAATCATTTTAACTGTATTTCTTGATATTCTTTTTTAGCATATAAAGTTTTTTTATTCTTATGTGAAAAGTTAACCCTCTACAATTCAATAAGACAAAAACACAGCTTAAAAATGAGCAAAATATTTCAGCAGATCATTTCACAAAAAAAGATACAAATGGTCATGAGGCATGTGGAAAAGTGCCTACCATCAGTAGTTCCCAGGGGAATGCAATCTAAACTCACTCTGGACCACAGCTGAAGGGTGTATAAGATACCTATGCCTCTTAGTGAAAAGCTCTGCCAACTTCTCTTAATTTTATAATTCTTTTTTTTTTTTTAATTTCTTCTTTTGAGTTCTTAAATCAGTAGTTCCCAGGGGAATGCAATCTAAACTCACTCTGGACCACAGCTGAAGGGTGTATAAGATACCTATGCCTCTTAGTGAAAAGCTCTGCCAACTTCTCTTAATTTTATAATTCTTTTTTTTTTTTTTTTTAATTTCTTCTTTTGAGTTCTTAAACTAGGGAGACTATACGATATTTACATATATAGGTCTGGTTTATTTCACTAATGAACATATGTTCTAGATACATCCACTTATATATGAAGTCTTCTAGTTTGTCATTCTTTTTTTTTTAATTTTATTATTTTTTTTTGCTTGTTTCTGAACCTTTGTTTGTTTATTCACTCATTTTTACAGCCGGCTCAACCCACCCCGAGGGCAGGGCTGGCGCAGCATGTGGTGCCGGGGATCGAACCGCGGTCCCTGAAGCCACCCAAGCTTCCCCAAGCAGGGGCTTTAGACCACTGAGCCATCCCGCCGGGCCCCTAGTTTGTCATTCTTGATAGCTGAATAATATTCTATTGTGTGAAAATACCGTATCTTTTTCAGCCATTCTTCAGTTGATGGGCATTTTGGTTGTTTCCAAGATTTGGCTATCACAAAAAGCAGTTCCTTTTGAATCCTTTTGGAGGTTCCAGAATCTGGGGTAGATATACCATCTGAAGAAATTGGAGTAGTCTTAGAGGAAATCCGAGTCCCATACTTAACACAAAGGAATGCCCTGAGAGCTTGATGCTGGGCCTCTCTACTTTAAATTCAGTCATTTCTGGCCACTGGCTGTCTCACAGTCCTGGCACTGGGTAGGATGAGAGGGGCAGGCCCCAGGGCGTGCAGCTTCTCTGCCAGGTGAGACTGAGGAGCCCAACACAGAGGCAGATGTGCACAGAGCAGTGCCTCTCCTAGTGGGGGGCAAGCCAAGTCGTCTCCATGTTTGTGTTGCTTCATCTGCGGCCACTTATCTTACTGGGTTAGAGCGTGTCGCGTTCGGAAAGCCCAGTCCCAGAGCACTCGGGGCGGGAGCTGGTTGGCGTACGCTGCTAACGAGCACAGCCTTTGTGCCCTGTCTGCGGTGGCTGGCGTCCAGCGTGTTCGTGCACTGCTGTAGCAGCTCTTGCTTCATTTTCAGCGATCTGTCCTGTTAGCCCAGCTCTATGGCTGTCACCTGGAGCGTGTAGGTGGACGCACACTGGGACGGCAGGGATGGACTTCCGCCTTGTGGAAAGTGTCACTGCAGGGCAGCCTTCCTACCAAACATCCCAATGAAGCAACGGGCTATGAGTCCAAAAGAAGATACATGACAGGCCATCAAGCATGTGAAAAGATGCCCGACGCCACCGATCATTAAGCAGGTACAAATCAAAATGACAAGGAGCTGTGTGTGGTGGAGCACACCTGCAGTCCCAGACACTCCCAAGGCTGAAGCAGGAGGAGCCGAGTTTGAGGCCAGCGATATAGTGAGACTGTGTCTCAAAATAAAATTTGGAAGGAACTAGAGCTCCTAGTAGCTCCGCGGTAGAACACTTGCCTGGCACCCGTGAGATCCTGATCTCAGTCTCTGGTGCAGCCCTAAAGAGCCCTGCCAAATACTGCCTGACACCCAGCACGACAGCTGTTAAATAAAGAGCAAAGCAGGAAGTAGCAAATGTGCATGAAGACGTGGAGATGTTAGCGCTCATGCACTGCTGACAGAAATGTAAACGGCAATTGGGTAACACAGTAGGGGGCTTCCTCAAAAAATTAAAGATAAATTCTATAGGGTGCACCAGGTCTGCTTGGAGGCAAATAACAAAACGAATCAGAAACAGAGATTTGAACAAGTGTTTCTGAATCCAGGTTTGCCACAGCACTCATCCCGATAATTAAAAGCGAGACGACAACCTGAATGTCCAGTAGGCGTGGGTGGCGTGCAGAAACAAGGGAATAGGCTCCGCTTGGAAAGCAGCGCTGCATGCACAAGCAGTGCCCAGAGGTACCCTGAAGACACTGTGCTGAGTGAAATAAATAAGCCGAACACCGAGGAGCAAAGATATGATTCCACCTGTTCCACAAGAGTAAATCAGAGCCAGAAGGTGGAAGGGTTGGCAAGGGGTGGGGAGGAGAAGAGCGATTACCGCTGCGGCCAGCAGGGAGAAATCGGAGGCATTCCTAGGTAGGCAGAGGCGCCTTATGCCTGTAACATAAGTAGAATGAACCAAGTACACGAGTTTAAATGTCACACGGTTTCTCTTATTTGAGAATCCAAACTAGAAAGAAAAAGCAAAGTAAAAGAGGGCAGAAGTAGGGAGATCTTTTCTTTTTTAAAATGGGAAGCAAGCAAGTGATAGAGGATAGGTGGAGAAGGGGGAGGGGAAGGAGATGGGGAAAAGCTGAGGGAAAAACCGGAGGTAGAGCTTTTGCAGAGAGGGAGGGAGGGGCTCACGAGTTGGAAGGGGCACGGAGAGGCGGAGGAGGGGACGCCCCATGGTTAACGTGATCAGTATGTGCCGTGAACACGAATTAATAAAAACAACTAAAACAGTGCGCAGTTTACATTCTGTGTGTCATCATCATGAAAGGAAATACCACTTACAGAACACCCCCGTATCGTCCCTGGACCAGATCCTGCCCGTGCATCCACTGTCCCGGGCCTCGGTGTCACCAGCCTGGTTCAAAGATGTGCAAACAAAGGCTGTGAGCAGTGACTCTCGTTCAGCATCATAGGGCTGCGGTGGGGACTGCCCTTTGAAGCGCTGCTTGGCCTTGCTGTAGCTCGCTGTGCAGCTTCCTGCTTCATCCCTGAGCCGTGGATGCGGCCGGGATCTGAGGTGTGCTCCTCGGCCTCTGACCCTTTGGGTGAAGAACAGAGCGCCATGAATGCCACCCGAGTGTGATGCATCAGCTTCTGCCCAGAAGAAGGCACTCAGATGTGTCAGAGCTTAAACTGTGACACACAAAGGAATGGGTAATGTGGGTCTAGGGCAGGTGAGGTTGGTTCACAGGAGGGTGTGATGGTCTAGGGGTACAGCATGCAGTTGCTGAAAGAAGTAGTACTGAAAATGACTGCTAAGTCCAATTCAGAACTGGCTTAGGAGCTGGAAGTGTTGGCACAGGCCTGCTGTCCCTGCGCCACAGAGCCTAAGGCAGGGGCTCCACATATTCAAGGCCTGCCTGGGCTACTTAGCAACTTAGCAAGATCTTATCTCAACACACACACACACACACACACACACACACACACACACACACACACACACGATAAGGATAGCTTAGTGTAAAGGCCCTGAGCTTAATTTTTAGTCCTACAAGAAAAACCACTGCCACCACCACAACAGATGTGCAAAACTGGTTTAGGTTGTTCAAAAATCCTGCAACTACTGGACCTTTCATTTCCACTAGTTAGGAATTGCTTGGCTCTCTACCAGACAAACACCATTTGTAATTTACTGCCTTTCTGGTAGTTAGCATGTAGAGACTAAGTCCCAACGAATCAAAACCCCAAGTGACCTTCCTGTCGCCTTGGTTGGCCGACCCTTGGGTATGGCCCTGTCCCCCCTATTGAAAACAGCGGCTCCTGATCTTGATGGATGGTTTTAGCACTGTTCCTCCCCAGGAGCTGCCTGAGGGTTTATTCTCTCTCACCCACTCCTAGCTGGCCTTGAGCAGCTGATACCAAGCCTGGTCCTCTTGCCTCAGTCTAGGATGAAGCTGAGGACCAGCTGAAGCCCAGAGCTCTCTGTGGCTGCAACCACACCACAGCCTCTCCTTTTCTGCCTCATCCCATCTTTCCTTCTTTACCACCTCCTTACAGTTGTAACCCTGAAAACACCCTATGAAGCCCTGTGCATGTTCCTCCCTGTATCTCTGTCCAGATCTAATTTTTTGCTTTAGTTTTTTCTTTCTTTCTTTCTTTCTTTCTTTCTTTCTTTCTTTCTTTCTTTCTTTCTTTCTTTCTTTCTTTCTTTCCTTTCTTCTTTCTCTTTCTTTCATTCTTTCTTTCCTTCCTTCCTCTCTCTCTCTTTCTTTCTTCCTTTCTTTCTTTCTTCTCTTTCTTTTTGATGGAGTTATGACATGCAGCCCTGGCTGGCCTTGAACTTGTGATCTTCCTGCTTCAGCCACCCAAGTGCTGAGATTACAGGCATACAATGGCACATCTGGCTCATATCCAGTCTAACACAGGGGGACTTAAACAGTGCTCTAGATGGCTTGGGAAGAACATGTAGCCTTTTTAAAAAAATCTCATGTCCAAGTTTTTGGTTCTTTTTTTTTCTTAACAGAAGCTGGAAACAGAAGCTAGTGGGTGGAAGGACTCGGTGGAAACACTTTTGCTCACACTTACAGAAACAACTCAAAGTTGGCTGACAGAGGCTGCAACCAGCTGCCCGACCCAGAGCCAGTGGGGGAACTCCAAAGTGCTGCCCCCTGGCAAAGATAAGAAATCCAGCTAGGTTGTGCCTGAGATCCAATGGGATTCCACAACTTCGGGGATGAGCTGAGGAAGTATGCTCTAGGTCTTGTGTGCAGTGCAGGCAGGTGTGGGGGTTATCATTAGTTAATAAAACAGACTGATGAGCCCCATGCAAAACCAGTCTCCCCTTTGCTAGGATCCCTCCGACTTCGCCCAAGTAAATTCCTGGGAGCTGCAAGATTTCCCCTCTGCTCTGCTTCTTCCTTTGAAAGACCAGAAAGCTTCTGGAAGGTGCGATTTCAGACAGGCCTTCTGTAAAAGCTTTGTCCCCAAATCAGAATGCCATGGGAGTATGAAATAGGCAATCAGCTCTCATCAGACTCCTCTGTCCGGAAGGGTTCGGCATCATCATCTGAAACCTCCACACCTCTAAGAGGTAGCTGTCGGAAGAGTCAGAACGGGGGCAATGCCCATCAGGGCTCCGTGATTTCTTTATTTTATTACTTTTAATAAGCAATAACAATGTGACATTTTCAAAACCCGTTAGTAGTACATTCCCAATATTTGATACAATGCACATTGCTGTCCCTGCAGTAGTCATACAGAGTGCAGGTTGCAGACATGGTAATTTTCCTAATCATCGTTGGTACAAAAAATTTCTTCTTGTTGAACTAAGAGACAGTGGCTGTATACACAGTCCAGTATTCCATAATGGCAATGGATTATTGGTAGAACTGGCAACGTTGATTCCAAGTTAAGTGTAAGATGTTTGAAATTCAGAAAGACAGTGATGTTAAGCTCAAGTACCTATGATACAGAGTAATCATGAAATGTCTCCTTTGGAGGGTTAAGAATGTAAGTTTACAGACCAAAAATTAGAGAAAAAGAAAGGGGCTACAAGAATTGACAATATTTTGGCCCCAGCCTTTTAAGATCAATGAGGACTCAGGACATAAGAGAACCTGTGCTGTAACATCCTATAACTTAGTGGTGTACCAAATTTTCCACTCAAGAAGATTATGGGACCACAGAGGAAAGGGATTGACAATGTATAGTGTGCTTAAGGAGAGTCACCTAGAGAGAAAACATTCTCTCAGGCTTTCCCAGAGAGCAAACTGGTCAAGCAATGGCGGTGACTCATCCAGACAGCTGACACTGACAGCAGTTCTACAAAGCACTGTACATGGCTTCAAAGTAAATCTTGAGGGGATCTGACTGACCTTGGGAGATACAAAAGTTACATATTTTGTTATACTGGTCTTGCTTTAACTTGCCCTTAACCACCCAGCAGAAAAGTTTAACCATGATGTATAAAACGTAAAGCTAGATTAGTATGCTGAGTGTGATTTCTTTATTGAGGGAGAAAATAGGTTCAAGTGTTATGCACTGATCACAGGCATTTGGAGGATAAGCATTAGTATTAAATGGATTTAGAGTACCTTTGTGGGGCATATAAGCCTGGAGCCATCACAGAACAATGCGTGAAAAGCAGAGACTCAAAAGAGATGTAAATTATCCTCTAGGAAGAGCCTCCTGTATGCTATTACCCCGAGTCAAGAGCAAGGGTGTGTTTGGCATCCCCCAGGCCCTGGAAATGAAGGTTCATGGACAGTCCTGTCTGCATGGGGAACTGATCTGGCCACTGGTTGCTCACCTATAGAAGAAGCTCCCCCCTCCTCCAGAACAGACCTACCTTGTACATCTGTGAGAAACCTTTTTGAAAAAGACCTTTTTTTTGGTGTGTGTGTGTTCACCTGCAAAGAAATCCAAGTTGACAGAAGCAGTCATTTCTGGGCAGCTGGTCTATCTCCATCTGGTTTTCCTTTTTCGCTTCCCAGATCATTTTGCTGCAATGAGGAGCTGGGGGTGGAGAGGTGGGTGTGCTTCACTTTCCCTTCCCTTAGGGGCTTGGCGTGGTGTCAATAGCATCCTTTAAAATTCTCCTCTGCTTGGAACAGCCTTCTGCAAAGAGCTCTCAATCAACCTTGTCACCGCTGGTGTGGGGAGCTGCGTGGGGGTCTTCCCACCTGGCTCTGCATGCCCCCCAGGTTATTCCCATGGCCAGTCTCTGAGGGAGGCTATTCTCAAGCGGGTTCAAATTCTCCCACCTAAAGAGGTCTGGAACCCTAGTGTATGTGGCCCCTCTACACACTCCCTTGGGGCCAGAGAAAATAAAACCAGCCCCCAAACTCTTGAAGTGGTTGTGGCTTTTAATGGCCATTGGATTTTCCTTCTGATCCTTTATGGCTGATAATGTTAATTGCTACTCCCATCCACAGGTGTGCTTTGTTGGGGTAGCTTAGGGGAGGCTGATAAATCACTGGGATTTGGCTTTGGGGGGCCCTAAGGGGACACGGAACCTCAGTGGGCATGCAACACACAGGTAACCCTGGCGGGATGCCCAGGTGTCTGCAAGGGCTTGCCTTGATTACCAGTGCATGGGGCTCTGGGTCTCCCCCACTCGTCCCCCTTTGGATGTCTCTCTGGGAGTACAACCTCTGACAAGGAAAGTTCACCCTAGCAGGGGGCTGTCAGGCAGATGGGTGCCTCAGGAGGCCGCTCAGCCAGGCTGATCCACCTACCCTGTGGCACTACTGAAGTTCTCACCAGGGGACTCTTTGGGCCTGGGCAATCTGAGTAACTTGCTCCCTTTATGGAACATAAAGGAGAAAGAAGAGTCCTCCTTTGGCTTTTGGAGCCTGGCGACCCAAGTCTAGTCTTAAACATTACTAAGGTCCACACATGAACGGTCCTCTCAGTGGTTCCAGAATGTGCCAGCCAGTCACAATGGCAGGCTGAGGGCTGTGTTTAAGTTTCAGAAGAGTTCCATGCATGGATACAACAATCCCACTCATTTTGCAGCCCGGGAGATGGAAGTATGAGAGGGGAAGACGTTTGCCCTGGTCCCAAGTGGCAAAGCTACAAATACAGTGGGGAACAATCCCCAAGGTGGACAGAGGAGCAGGTGGTATCATTGCTATGCAGTGTGAGTGGGGCATCCCCGCAGGGTGGATGGAGTGGTGACACCATGCTGTCCCCAGGTGGGGTGGTATAGGAGGAGATGGGACACAGCAATGCCATGTATGTAACAAGTCCTTAATGAGGTGCTTAGAACAGGCACTGCTCAAGCACATGATCAGTTGTAGATGAGTCCTAGCCATAACCCTTGCAAACAGATCCTCTTTGATGCCACGAACCAGGGATTCTCTCTCATCTTTTTTTTCCCCCCACTTTGTCTTTGAGACAGTGTTTCACTATGTAGTGCAAGCTGGTCTTAAACTTGCTTTGTAGCCAGACAGCTCTCCAACTTGCGTCCATCTGCCTGCTTCAGCTTCCTGAGTGCAGGGATTACAGGTGTGCACCACCACACCTGGCTGAACCAGGCTTCCTAACTCGAGGGTGCATCCGTCAGTCTGAAGATGTTTTTGGATCCCCTGTGAGGAAGGTGCTATCACATCAGTCTTCGGAGAGCAGGAAGGCTGCTGAACTTCTCTCAGCCAGCACACCCCCAGGCCCTAGTACGCAGCCCCTGACACATTATGTGCTGAGGTGGAGGACTCTGCCATGCCTGATGGGAATTTCCAGGGTCCTGAGAGGTACAACATGAACATGCAGTGGTGGTCTTGACGGCTTCTTTCTCTTTCAGACTAAGGCTAGAGCAGTTTGCCCATGAGAGCTGGTGGCTTGCTGACTTTTCTAGGGTTTGCCTTGGAGTTTCAAATCTATTTCCTCTTTGAGGTGCAGGCAGCTGCGCTTCTCTGGCAACACCACCCAGCTTTGTTCTGGTTTGTTAATACAATGAACTGGATTTTACAGTCATTGCTCTTGAAAGCCCCATGAACAGCCTTCGAAGCCATTAGCAGGCGGGGGTTGCCAGATCAGTAAGTGTAGCTTCACAGGGCGATTAACACTCCAGGGTCCTGTAGGCTTCATCCAGCTGCTTGGTTGCCCAGCCTCTGGCAGGCTGGAGATATGTTTGCCAGGGAGAAAACCAGAGTTCAAATAGGCATGAGGTCATCACTGGGGACCAGCCCCTAGCTTGGTCTGGCTGGATCCTTGCCTCAGCCTGGCACCTGCTCTGAGTGGGGTAAGAGGCAGCCATAGGGCCTACGGCTCCATTCTTTGTCTCATTATGTGTTGCTATTTTTAACTCCAGGGGATTTGAACCAGCTGGGGTTAAAACCAGAATTTTTTTTTCAGGGTCCCAGAAATTTAGCTGCCAAGGCCTGGAAGGGATTTCGGAAGTCAAGCCCTCTCTTAATAGGATTCTGGTAGGAGCCAGTTGTGGTGGAGCACCCTGTAATCCTAGCACTCAGAAGGCAGAAGCAGGAAGATGGCCGTGAGTTCAAGGCCAGCCTGGACTACACATCAAGATGCTCTCTCAAAGAGCTAAACCAAAACAAACAACAAAACAAAAACAGACTTCTTATGAAGCAGGGCCAATTACATCATTTACAGGACCTAGGGTGAAATGATAATTGGGGGGAAATTATTAAGGATTTCAAGATAACAACAAACCACAGAAGCCAGTACAGGGCCCTTGAGTGCCAGGCCCTAGGTACACACCTGTGTAGCCTTGGCCACATGTCATTTTGTAATCTGTGTCGTAGGTCCAAGCTCACCTGGGATGGTCTTGGTTTACCATTGTTACCCCAATGTAATTATTAAGTGCACCTCTTCCACTCTCAATTCTGCTCTGGTTTGGACAACAAATTATATGGTCCCCTTATAATTATATGACAATCTTGTCTGTGATCCTTCTTTCATCTTACTTGTGTTACACAAAGTCTAGCCACTGCATAATTTTATTTTGAGGGAAGAGTGATAATAATCATTTCCCCTGACCATCATGTCAGATCCATTATATACCACATATACATATATAAAATATGCTTTGTATATAAACCTTACTTTATCTCCACACTAGATCTGCAGATCAAAGGGGCAAAGATTTGCAGTCAACTTAAACAAAGGGGAAAGGGGTCATTGATCCTCTGAAGCTTGCCTAAGAGACAAGTAAATAGTAGATCCTGGATCCAACCCAGAATAGTTAGGTCTCCTGCTAGGGTAACCTGTGGCCCTGGCTTGTTAAGGCAGTCTTTAGGCATATAACACCTAGTTTCAAAGCTGAGAAAGTTAGGGGTATCTCAGGACAAATTAGTCATCAAATGGGGTGGTCCTAGTCTGCCAAGCATGGATAATTTTTGAATGAACACCATTATGTTAAACATCTTATGATAATCTTTTCTCAGGTTAGATTCCTTTTAATACTGAAGAAGGGGCTGGCTAGATAGCTTAGCAGACTAAAGCACTTGCTTAGGCATGCGTAGGGACTGGGGTCCAATCCCAGGCATGCTGCCAGCCCATCCCCAGGACATGCTGAGACTGTGACTGAGACTGGGCGTGGTGGTACATACCTGTAATCCCAGTGCTTGAGAGGATGCAGAACAGGAGAATCATTATGAGTCTGATCTGTGTAGTGAGACACTGTAAATACTGTACTAAATACATAAAAAAAGATACTAAAGAGAATTTTGCTCTAGCTGGTGGGTGACGACAAGATGCTGAAAGCAAGAATGTTCTGAGATAATGATTTATTTTATATCTTCTAAGACTTTTGCCTGTCTATATATAGATACATGGTTATGGGATACATTTTTAAATTCTTTTCACTGGTTGCCGTGGTTAGTAAATGTTTACTGTAAAGACAAAATGGCAAACATTTTTTGATTTGACTTGCAGGACATATGGTCTCTGTTGGAGCTGCTTAAGTCCACCACCATCGTAGAATGAAAATAGTACATAAAAGTGAACATGTCAAGCTGGATTTGGTGGGCCACACCTGTAATCCCAGAACTTGGCAGGCTAAGGCAGGAGGATCACTGTGAATTCAAGATCAGCCTGGGCTATAAAGTGAACTGAAAGCCAGTCTCAAATGCAGAGGGGGACCCTGTCTCAAAAAGACAAAAAATAAATAAAGAAAGCAAGTATATCTGTCTTTAGTAAAGCCTTATTTACAAAAATTGGCAGGAGGAAGGCAGGAGGGATAGTTCAGTGGACTAAGCGCCTGCTTTAGCAAATATAGGGACCAGGGTTCAATCCTTGCTCCTGCAAACTGTGTCAGCCCTGCCCCTGGGGTGCACTGAGCCAGCTACAGAGTCTGGGTGTGGTGGTATGCTCCTGTAATCCCAGCGCTGCGTGAGGAAGAAGAAGAAGAAGAAGAAGAAGAAGAAGAAGAAGAAGAAGAAGAAGAAGAAGAAGAAGAAGAAGAAGAAGAAGAAGAAGAAGAAGAAGAAGAAGAAGAAGAAGAAAATCACTTTTCTACAAGTTACATGTCTTCTTATTAGGAGATGGGAACATGGACCCGGGGCCAGCCAACACATGGGTGACCGTGGTCTTTACCTGTTAAGGCTGCCATAGCAAAATACAATGGACCAGGTGGCTTCCAAGGTCTTGATAGATCTGGTGTCTGGTGAGGACTAGCTTCCTGGACTGCAGACAGCCATCCTCTTGCTGTAGCCTCACATAACCATAACCAAGTGTCTGTCTGTCTGTCTGTCTAACTCCATTCATGAGGGCTGTCCACCCTCATGACTTCATTATTTCCCAAAGGCCCTATTCCTATTATAGTGGGGAGTAGGGCTCTACTTATGGATTTTGGGGAGACACACTCACAGTAAGAATCATGCTTTCAGCTGTTGCCTTTACCTGGAACGTTCTGGCTCTTCAAATGGTGTCTTTTCATCATTGTTTCTGCCCTGTAGCAATGTTTTCTTTTGAAAGATCTTCTCTAACCATTTTCACGCCTACTCAATTACTCCCCACCACTAAACCTTGATTCATTTCTTTCATAGCATTTCTCATTTGCATTTACTCAGTGGACTCTATGGCACCTGTCTTCTCTAAACACAATGTGAATCTTCTAAGAGCAGGGACCTTTGCTGTCCTGCATGTGACTTTCTTCCTAATACCTGTAGTGCTGGGCTCAGTGTAGGGACTCCAGGCTTGTGGATGAAGGAATGGTGGATGGGTAGATGGATCGACTGAGTGAAATATCTCTTCTGATCCCCCTTTGATATTTATGCTTTCAGTCTTTGTCTGTAGGGAGCTGCAGAAGCTGGGAAATCCATCAAAGTGTGCAGGCGGGACTATCCTGAGGTAAGCGTCCTGACTGGTTGATGTCAGCTACTACTCACTAAGCAACCTTGTGCCACGTGTTACTAACCTTGCAGAAGTATAAATAAATGTAGATTTCATTGTGCTGACCTGTGGGTCTTGCCTATCAGGCAGACTGGCGACCCCCTAGCCCAGCTTTTGTCTTCTTGTCTATCTTTCTCATTCCTGCTGCCATGTCTCCCTGGGTAGAACCATTCACAGTAAGACCAACGGATCCCTATATTTGCCCAACTATTCAACAAATTGTGGAATGTTCTCTCTCTGCCACATACAGGCTCAGGGTCCATGGCCATGACCAAAGAGAGAAAATCCCTGTGTTATGGTGCTCCAGTTGCTCCTGGGCATTCTTGGAGACCCACCCAGAATCTTTCCCTTGGGAGCTGCTTCCTCCTTCTTTGCCCTTTCGGCCTGCGCTTATCCTCTCTTTTGCTCTCTCTGCCTTTGCTTCTTTGTCCTGACTGCAGGTACCCACCCCAGCATCCTCCTGAGACCCTGAGCCCTCCTCTCTGTGACTTCCTTCTTACACCCATAGTTCTTTTTTCCTTGACTGCTTTCATCTCAACCATTTGCTAAACTCTGGAAGTTTTCCTTCCCCTGTTCTTCTAGAGCCACAGTATCTGTTGTGCTTGCTTTCCCAGTCCTTCTTCGTCCCATGGGCAGCTCTTACACGTAACTCGCTGCCTTCCTTCTTTCCTGCTGAGTTGGTCAGGAAGGCCTGCCCTTTGCATGTTCAGCCAGGGAAGCTTATGTGAGCCTTATTTATTTAGTGGTACTAGGCATTGAACTCAGGACCTTCTTCTTGCCAGGCAAATGCTTAAGCCACTGACCTATCTGCCCAGTCATCTGCACATTCAGACATGAGCATAAAGAATTCCTTTCTTCTCAGTGGAGGCAGAGTGCTGTCTGCCTGAGTTGCAAATTTTCTTTCCTCAATAACATACTCATTTTTACACGTGGCAAATTCAGCCCATCTGCTGCTGTCCCTGGTGTCCAAAGAAGGCCAGGTGAGATTATATTTTCTGAATCCAAAATCAAGAGACATGAACCAAGAAAAAAATTTCTCACTGATTTACAGGGTTTTTTTCCCACCCATTATGAAAAAAAAATTCCACTGGGATATGAATAACAGCACAAATGATGCTCTTTCTATTGTTCATTGACAGAGTCTCTTACTTAAAAGTAGGAATGGTGCCTGAAGCCCAGGCTGTTTGGAGAGTCTGGGAAGAAGAGGCTCTGGCAAGGTATTTTTGTGTAAGGTGGAGGAAAGTGGCTACAGTTTGGGAAATGTGGCATCAAGATCCCACCTTCTAGAAAGCCTGAAGAGGCCCCGCCTTTGTTATCCATTATTGCATGACAATATAGCAAGCATGGCAGCTTGGCAAAGATAAGCATATGTTATCTCAATGTTCCGGTGGCTTAAGAGTCTCGCTTGGGTCCTTTGCTCAGGGTCTCAGCAAACAGCAGTGAGCAGTTCAGCTGAGTGCCCTTTGAGTTTACCCTGCCGGTGGGCACTACCAGCTGGTCTCTTGGATTTTGTGTATTGGGTCAGAACAAATACAATCCCTGGTGGCCCCTTTGACCCTGAGACATTTTTATTCAAAGATGGCCATATAGCTTTTGTTAGTTTCCTTTTTTATAAATGTATTTTTTTTTAAATGAGCAGCATGTATTTATTTTTTATTTCATTTGTTTATTTTTATCTTTTTGAGGCAGGGTCTCTCTATGTAGTTCAGGCTGGCCATGAGCTCACCTTGTAGCCCAGGCTGGTCTTGAACTTGCACTAATCCTCCTGCCTCAGCCTCCCAAGTGCTGGTATTACATGCATGCGCTACCACGCCCAGCACCATCAGAATGTATTTATTGAGGGAAGGAACGCTCTTGTCTCAAGAGGGTACTCTCTGTTTTTTAATGTAGGGTTTCGCTACACAGGTTAGACTCACAGTGATCCACCTGTTTACAGTCTCCCAAGAGCAGGGATTATAGGTGCATACCACCACACCCAGTCTCAGTTGCCTTTTCAGTGTGCCCCCGGGGCGCGGCCAGCACAGCACACTGGGGATTGAACCCCAGTCCCTTCGCCTGCCTAAGTAGGCGCTTTAGTTCATTCAGCTATCTGGCTGGCCCTTGTTGGTTTGTTTTTAATGTTGCACTCCATTCCTTGCAGTCTTCCTTCCTGACCTGGAACATAATTTTAGTTTCCAGTGCTTTATGAAGGTTGCTCTCTTCAAGATCAGCTGTTGGCTCTCCCATTGTCAATCCAGTGGGCTTTCCTCCATCTTTCTCCTCGCAGTCTTTGCTTCATTGGACACTGCTAAGGCCTTTTCCTCCCGGAAATCCTTTCTTTCCACCCACCACTTCCTGCTTCCTGTTCTACCTCCCCTCCCTAGGTTGTTTCCTGGGCAAGGTTCTTCTTGCTCGGCTCTTTTTCCAACTCACTCTGCCCCTTGGCTAATTAATCAGTTGCATAAACTGATAGGACAGCTGTGCAACTGATTGAAATAATAAATAGTTCAGTTAAAAATATATTACCATAGAAGACACATCGAATGTCTTCATTCACTTTATGCACTAAACCTGGCACCCTGCAAGTTCTGGCTCTTTCTCAAGTCAAAATGACCATGACAGAAAAACCGTTTTGTTTTGTTTTCTGTTGGAACTAGGGATTGAACTCAGGTCCTTGCGCTTGCCAGGAAAGCACTTACTCTACTGAGCTATCTCCCCAGCTCTGACAATTTGAATTGATTTAGCACATCATCATGGCAGTCACAATAGCACAATTAAAGACACTCATGAAAGAGGGCTCCTGGAGGTGCTTCAGAAAGTGATAAGGGTGATGGGATCAGGGCGTTGGAAGGGATAGAAAATATTCTGTGGAGATTAATGGCTATGCATTTGTCACAAAATTATTTAAAATTTATTTTTTTATTTGGTACAGTCTTGATATGCAGCCCAGACTCAGTGATCCTCCTGTTTCAGCCTCCCCAGTACTGGAATTCTGGTTGTGTACCACCACGCCCAGTTTCAGCAGCTAGCGCAATGGATCTGGCACATGGGTACCAGGGATCAAACTTGGGTCCTTCTGCTTGCCAGGCACGTGTGTAGACTGAGGAGCTGTCTCCCTTGCTCCCCAGTTTCCACTTCTGACCTGAGGGTGACAATAGGGTCAGTAGGTCCTAGGCATAGTTTCTGTCAGGTGAGGTGGCCCAAGCATAGCCTCGAGTGCTATCTCCGACACAGGTACCCTGCAGCCCTGCGTTATGCTCATCAGTCAGCCATGGACAAAGTCCCTTTCAGTAGTTTCTGTCCGGAGGCCTGAGTCCTTTCCCACCCCAGCTCACCTTACAGAATGTGCTATACCTTTTTTGTTTGTTTGTTTGTTTAAACAATGAAAATTCATGTCTTACAATTCTGGAGGCTGAGAAGTCCAAGATTAATACTCTGGCTGACTCAGCTTCCAGTAAGGGCCCCTTTCCTGGCTTGGAGATGGTCATATTGTTGTGTCCTGGGCCCTTAGATGGCAGAGAGGACGTGGGAAAGAGCTCTTTGATGTGTCGTTATAGAAACAAAAGGAATCCTATCAGATGATTACAGGATTAGCCTTGTGACTAATTAACTCTTCTCAAGTCCCTTCAAAAGTGCCCGTCTCCACAGGCCACCACTTAGAGGTTAGATCTTCTACATAGGAATTTGAGGGGGCAGACACAAAATGTGCTGCCCGAAACTTGAGATGGGCGGGCTTTTGGTCCCCATCTGAAGCACTTTCTCCTGCAGGCTTGCATCACTTGACCTTCCGGTCTGATACATTTTTCAAAATGTAAAATGTCATTAAATGTAAAAATATACATTTTCTCATTCCCATTGCCTGGTCTGGATTACTTAGTGCAGGTCCACTGTGGAAGGTTGTACTTTCAAGGGCTTTCTGCGATGCAGCCCAGGTTCCGGCGTGTTGTCACCTGGACACTCTGCAGACCAAGCTCCATGAACGGATCAGTGTCTTTTTGTATAATAGTGCTGCTTGGATGGTAGACAGGTCCTGTAGAAATGTTTGAAAGGCTTGTTCGCTTGAGTAGATTAAGCATTTCTCTTCGATTTCATTTTAGTGCCTTTATTGTTTAACTCTTCATTCTTTCTTCCTGAGCAAGGTATTTCAGTCCAGCCCCTGTTGACCTTGTCATGAATTCCAAGACTTGGAGACCTGAAAACCACACAGCTGGTTTTCCCTCCTACTCTGGGCCATCAGAACCCTCAGAATCTCTAAGGAGCCTCCCTCATTTCTCATCAGGGCTCTTCAGAACCTTCATCCATCCCCAGGCTCAGCCGGGCCACCCAAGGCCGTCTCTTCATGTTTTGCCAGATACTCTGTCTTAATTCTGTGAGAACACCCAGGTTATCAGGCTGACCTCTCTTAATATCTTCCTACCTGCACTTCCCACTTTTATCTAAATCTTGTCTTTCCCTCCTCTCTTTTTAAAGCCTCCACAGGCTCCTTCTGCCCTCTGAACTCTAAGCCAGGGCCTACTCACATACTGGGGCCTCAGGTCTATAAACAGAAGCCTTTTACTCTCTCCCTCTCTCTCCCTCACAGACAAGGTCTACAGGGTCTCACTACATAGATCAGACTCGTAGTAATCCTCCTGTTTTCAGCCTCCCAAGTGCTGGGATTACAGGCCTGCGCCACCATGCCCAGTCTCAATCACTGCCTCAGGGCACCTTTGGGGCAGGGCTGCACAGCATGCCGGGGGTCGAACCCTGGCTGCTGAGCTCTGCCTAAGCAGCCACTTTACTCTGCTGAGCTAGCAGGCCGGCCCTGCCATTTACTTTCTTAAAATAACAACAGCTGAAACTGCTAAGCCCCAACGGGCCCCTCCAGCCTACATCCGAATCTCTTGATGTCCCTTCCTTGCCAAATGTTTTGCAAGAGTTGTCTACCCCCCAGCCCCCCACCCCCAAAAAAGACTTGTCCCAGCCCCTGGGGCCGTGTCATCACCTCCCGCTCCTCCATCCATTTGTCAGCCTCTCGCTGGCTGCCACTCCTCCCATCCCTTCCTTGGCTGTGCTTGCCAACAAGACCAGTGACTTCTCACTTGTGAAATCTTACTCGTTGCTCAGCCCTCCTTGCGCTCCCCATGCACGCGGGCTCTGGTTTTAACTTCTTATTTAAAAAACGTTTGCTCTGGCCATGGGACTTGGGAAAGTGAATCTTTCCTTCGTTCCTCTGCACTGCTGTCTTCTGGGGTGTCATGCTCGATGTATGTCCAGTTCTGTGGACCAGAGAGGCCCAAGCCCTGGACCCACAGCCTGGTCAGGAGGCAGGCTACGTAGCAGGAGCTGGCCCTCGCCGGCACGCGCAGATGCCCTCTGACCCTGGCCTGGCCTCTGGAGCTCCGCCTCGGCTCAGATCAAGGTCAGACTGATCAAACCCTGCTGCTGCATGCTGTGCGTGGGAATCTTAAGACTCTAGGTTGCATGCTCCTCTGAGGTATCCCCAGACCACCTTCCTCGTCGCCTACCCTCTCCTGAGGAAGAATTTTCTTCTAGAAAACCTAGTCCTTGGGGCCCAGAAGAGTTAGGGACCACTACAAACTGCTCCTGGGGGGAGGCAGTCAGTGCCAATTTCAAGCTACCTCCCATGATCCCTTCCATTCGAAGCTGGGGACGGCTCCATGCTCTTCCTCACAAAGCACTGCTCCCTGGGACCCTGCAGCCCGCGGGCTCCTCTGGCTTCGTTCCTGGGGGCACCGCAGTCCCCACCTAGTTCTGACCTTCCCGGCTCCTCCTCCTTCCTGCCTCTCACTGAGCAGCACTGCGGTTGCAGTGCTCGCCCCGGGCCCCAGGTGCCAATGCTGACCTGTCCCCTGTCCCGCACTTCCACGGCACCCCTCCCAGGCCTGACTGGATGTCCTTCTCCATCTCTTCCCATCTCTAATGCCGCAGGGATTTTTTTTTTTTTTTTTCATATTTTAGGAAAGGATCTACAGGGTGTTCAGGGTCTCACTACTGGATCAGACTCGTTTCGATCCACCTGTTTACAGCCTCCCAAAATCTGGGACTACAGACTCACGCGCACCACCACGCCCAGTCTCAATTGCCTTCTCAGTGTATGCCAAGGACAGGGCCAGCACAGCAGACCTGGGGATCGACCCCGGTCCCTGTGCCTACCTAAGCAGGTGCTTTAATCCACTGAGCTATTTGACCTGCCCCAATGGTGCAGTCTGGCTGTGGCAGTCAGCACTTCCCACCTGGAGGAATTGGGCAGCTTCTTGACAGCCTTCTCTGCCTACACAGAGGCCCGAATTTACCCCCTCCACTGGGTAACAGCCAGAGGGTGCTTAACACACGGGGCTCCCACCATGTGTGCAAGGTTGGGGCGCTTTCTCCTTCATGCTCACATAAGCCTTTCTGGAAGCACGAGCCTGCCTGCCCCAATCCTCCCCTTGCTGTCCCCTCTAGGTCACTGTAATGTTCTTCCCGATGGTCAGCTTGGCAGGCCCCACTTCCTCTTCCTTCTTCTGGGAAGCTTTCCTGAGCTGCAGGCACACTCTTATGTCACCTGCGTTCGTCACATAGCTCTGCTGAGCTGGGTCCTCCCCTGCCGCTCACACCACGTGTGTGGAGGTGGAAATACGTTCTAAGTCAGCCCAGGGGTTAATCCAGGGCCTGGCATCTAGTAGGCAGGCCAGAAAACAGATAAACAAAGACAAAAGAACAGGCTGCAGGGAGAACTGGTCAGTGCTAGAACACTCCCAACTTCTTCCATTGGCTTAAGTAGTATGGGACTTGAGACAGCACCAGGAACCTTGCATGGCTCATGGCAGCCATCCCTCTTGGAAGATCCCTGGCCTCCTCTTCATCTAGCACGAAAATTTTAACTCCTCATAGATTCTTGTGGCTGGACATGGGGATATGTGGGAGGACAGGAAGTTTGGGTATAAAGGCTTATGAGCTATAGGACCCCATGCCAGTCACCCCAATTCTCTGGGCTTTTCTCCTTTACCCATAAAAGGCTAATTAAGATATAACCAAGTTTCTAGAGCTTGTGGGTGTTGCAAGTATAAGAAAAGGTCAAAATATGTTATTAACTGTAAAACCTTTACTTAAAATTTGGGGGATAGAATGATGGCAAATTTCTTCTTAGGTGACTTAGAACCCAAGCCAGTGTTTTTCCACTAAGGCCAGTGTCTTCCTGTGGCTCACGGGTTTGGGTTTCTCAGTGACAGGAGCCAGGTCTTGTAGACCTTGCATAACCTGTTCCTAAGACCCTGGATGGCCCAACATAAGCACCAGTGAGCAGCTCTTCCATAGCTGCTACCTGTTATTTATTTCTTAACACTTTTGTATAGAACATTTCAAGTTAATTACATTTTGTATGCACATTTAAAAAAAAATGTATTTGGTGCAGGGTCTCACTACGCAGCTCAGACTCCTCCTGTTTTAAGCCTCCCCAGCGTTGGGATATAGCGTTGTGCCACCATGCCCAGTCTCAGGGTTTCCCAGTGTGCCTGGGGGCAGAGCTGGTGTGGCATGTGGTGCTGGGGCTCCAACCGCAGTCCCTGCGCTTGCCTAAGCAGGCATTTAGTCCACTGAGCTATCTCACTGACCCTCAAGTTAATTGCATTTTGGAAAAGCAAATGTAATGGTTTTAACTTTGCACTTAAACTGAAAAGTGACAATGGAATCTACCATGCCTATTTAAGGACAGGTTAACAATGCTGTTATTTTTAGTTTTCTCAGGAGGGGGTGAGGCGGTAAGGGACAGGCAGACTCAGGAGACTGAGCTGGGTGGGGAACGCTGATTTCAATTTTTCCAGCATCCACATGTCTCCTGCTCAAGGTACATGCCTTTTTTTTTTTTTTTTTTTTTTTTTTTACTTAGAGAAGATACCTGTCTCCCACTCCCACTGTCAGCTTACAATCTGAGATGGAGTTGATTTTACTATTTCTTCTAGGCACAGATAAGTGACTCAGTCTTCTAGCCACTAAGACAGGAATGTGACCCTGGTGAAACCAAAAGGCCTTGCTGAGCCTCCAGCTAAAACTTGGGTAGAGTCTTGTCTCTGTTGTGCTCCAACTTGGAACGATAGAGGCTGAAAATATACCATCAAGACACTCCGTGGGGCTTGCAAATGAAGAAAGTAGGGAACCAAAGAGAAACAGGCCTGGTCACGTCTTTCGAATTCTTGGATAAAACCATACCTGAAGTTAGAGATCACTTGACTTTTTAGTTATCTGAGTCACTGAATTCCCTGTCTTTCTTGTCAGTGTAAACTGGGTTGTCATTATCTGAACCAAGGGACCAATGAGACCTGGTGGGACCATCCTGAGAGATCGGCCACCTTATCTGTGCTTCTTTACACTGCTTTGATGACCTCCCTGGTACTTAGGAGGTGCTGCATATCAAAGGCTGAGTGTGGATTCCCTCACTATCTCCTGGATTATTTAAAAGGAAGGTTGGGCCCAGGAGAGTCCCAGGGAAGTCTTTTAACACCGAGATCCCAGAAATCTACAAAAGGACTCAAGGGTTGTAACTTTATACCTACAATAATGCTGCAAAAATCTCATCTGGATAAGGGTCGACAGCCAGCCAGATCTTCAACAATGGCTCCACTTTGGTGTTGAATTGACATTCTCCTCTTTCATCTTTCTTAGTAGTTCCTTCTGGTTTTCATTTCTCTTGGTTTCTTTCTTTGGGCTTTTGATCTGTTTTCTATTGTTATCATTCAGGCATTTCAGGCCTGCACTTTCCAAGTCTGTGTAATCTAACCATAACAACATCTGGGATCTGTGGTCATGTATTAATGTTAGCTCCTCCTGATGCATCGGGACTGGATGCTTTACTTTATTATTTTATGTTTTTGTTCCATGAAGCTGATTTTCCTCGAAACTTTCATCCCAAGACTTTTCCAAGGATCTTTCCAAGATGAGCAGGCTGCATGGAGAGCCCTTGGGGGAATTTGTGTTTGCTGCCTTGCCTTGTTTATTTGCCCCCACCAGTGGTCTTCACCCTCCTTTGCCTTTAGCAGTTGGCTCCTTGGGGGGGGGTGTCATGGTTCCAGACCTTGAAATCCCCCTTCAAGATTCCCCCAGTCATGGACTGACTCTGCCAGACCCAGCTGAAAGGACAGCTCTGTTCTTTATTGGCTATTTGGTTGTGGACAGATTATCTAATCTCTCTGAATCCCAATTTCTCTGGAGTAAAATAAGGATGGTGAATTTAAAGTATAAGGTTGTGATGATCATATGGAATATAATCTACTTACATAAAACACTCATCAAAGTGCAGTGGGCCCTTCTTTTTCATGGGTTCTACATCCATGGAGTCAACCAGCCACAAACTGAAAATACTTGAAAAAGAACTGAATCTGTGCAAAACATTTTTTGCTATGTTCCCAAAGAATAAAGTACTGAACAACTACCATTTACATAGCATTTACATTATACTAATGCCGTAAGTAATCTGGAGATGATTTACATGTGTGGCAGTATGTTATTAAGTTACATACAAATGTTGTGTCATTTTATATAAGGGATCAGAGCATCTGGGGAGTTTGGTTATCTGCTAGGGGAGAAGGGGATGGGCTGGAGCCACTTGCTAGCCAATAGCAAGAAGCAACTGTATGGTAATAGTTACCTCTGCTGGGCTGAGAAGCTTCATTAGCCAGGCTGCTGCTCCCAGGACATTTGGCCCCCGAATAACCCTGGGTGGGAGATATTATGATTCCACTTTACAAATGAGGAAGCAGTGTCTCAGGAAGCCAATATCAAAGTTTGTTTCTCTTCTCTCCTCCAGCTGTCTGGAGGAATCATACACACAGCAGAGACTTACAGGTGTCATCCCCACACAGGAGCTGCTGTGTGTCCCTCTCCAACCAAAGCTGGTATGGCTTTTAAGATGTTACTTTCTACAGTAAATACTAGAGTGTAGAAGCAGTTCACAAAATCCTAAGCCTAATATTTTTTTATCTGTGTCAGTCACAGTGCTTTTCTAGACACAGAAGCTGATCCAAGCCCAAGTAGAAAGCAAAGAACAAGTGAGGAGGATCCAGAGGTAGAAGTGACAGCTGCACTGTGAGGCTGCACGCGGTCACCCCAAGCCTTCCCCGCTGTGCCCTGCTCTATTTTAGCAAGATGGAGTTATAACTGAGAAGATGCAGGATGCTCAGCATCCTGGGGTTTTTCTTTGGGCTTTGGAGAGTAGTGGGGAGGAGAAGGAGGAGGAGGAGGAGGAGGAGGAGGAGGAGGAGGACAAGAAGGAACAGGAGGAATATTTCTAGAAAATCTGGGGACTGCAGATAGTCCTCAGGCTCTTTGAAAAAAGCCTATCTCTGGTAGCAAAAAGAAGGGTTCCCATAGCACAACTGGACATGGTAGAACTAACCTTGGCCCACACCGGGCTCTGAGTCCCTTCTTTGGAATGTCTCCTTGCTCCACTCTGGCAGTTTGGAGGAGCTCTCAACCGTATGTGGGGTATCCTGATTACTATATACCTTATCTCTCCAGACAGACTGTGTACTTTAAATATTATTTCCTCTTTTATTGTCACTATTTAGGGCCTGAATCATGACCACCCAAGGTCAACTAGGTGAATCACAGAAAAAGAACAAATACTTTAAGAGAACAACACCACTTGTAATGAAACTCGTGTTGGTCAGTTCATAATGCTAAAAAAGCCCCAGCAGAATCAATCAGAAAATGCTCTCCTTCTGTGAAAGAGACATAAATAAGAATTTCAGAGGGCTGGTGAGATAGCTCAATGGACCAAGCACAGGGACCGGGATTCGATCCCTGGCACCATGTGCTGAGGTGGCCCTAACCCAGGTGTGCTGAGCCCACGGCTGGGTGTGGCGGTGCACACCTCTAATCCCAGCACTGGAGAGGCTGAAAACAGGAGGATCACTATGAGTCTGAGCTGCAAAGTGAGACTCTGCCAAATACATTAAAAAAAAAAAAAAAAGAAGAAGAAGAAGAAAAGAAAAAAAGAATTTTCGAATTGTGTTCTTCCTCTCTGATGAGCCTTGGAAACCTCTGCTGTGCAATCATATGAATAACAGTAAACCTAGCTGGAGGCATTCTAAGAGGCTAATTTCAAGGAAGCTGGGAACTTTTTTTTTTTTTTTTTTTTTTTTTTGTCCATACTGGGCTAGGATGATAGCTCAGCTGCATAAACACCTGCCTGCTCCAGGTCCTGAGTTTGATCCTCACTACCAAAAAAGAAAAAAAGAGAAAAGTTAAATTGTTCATACTTTATTGGTTGAGTAAGTTTATAAGCATCGCTGCCCAAGGTGGTTTCGAAAGCAGGGCCATTTTGACTGTGTCGTGTGGCCAGTAATAATGACATCGCCTTTTCTGGTAAATTCTCCTTTCTAAACCAAACACCACTTGGAAACTTTGTTTTTCTCGGCAAGCTCCAATGCTAAGCAGGGCAATATCGTACTCCTAAAGATCTATCTGTTTAGAAGGAGGCAATCATTTGGGCAGGTGCTGGGTTTAAATTTCTTTGAGCAAGCCCACTCCCCATCCCCCTTAACTTTTTTTTTTTTCTTGTTTCAGAACTTTTGTTTATTTATTTATTTTTATGGCAGGCTCAGCCTACCCTGAGGGCAGCATGTGGTGCTGGGGATTGAACTGTGGTCCCTGCAGCCACCTAAGCTTTCCTAAGCAGGCGCTTTAGACCACTGAGCCGTCCTGCCGGGCCTGCCCCTTAACTTTTCCTTCCCTCTAAATCCACGGCTGTCAAAGACCGGGAGGGAGGTTTGCCCCACAGTGGAGATCTGGCCATGTCTAGGGACATTTTTGGTTGGCACTAGGTAGGTGCTACTGGCCAGGCTAGGCATGTGGCAGTTCCTATAACAGAGATTGACCTAGCCCCAAATGTCAGGTAGCGCTCAAGCTGTGCAACCCAGCCCTAAATCTACAACAAGGGTGACAAAACGCTGCCAAGTCTAAGTGGAGGGCAAACAGAGCGCTTAAAAGTGCTCTGAGTTTCCTAATGCCCTTGGGGACGTGGGTGGACCTACCAACCTACAAGCGATGAGCAGAAAGGCGTCACTTTTCTGACATCCTTGAAACAGGTTGTTTACTAGTTCATCCTGGCTTAGCCGGATTTGATTCACCTTTGGTCTTGAAGGTAGCAAGTGCATTTCTCAAGAAAATGCCGTCTAGAACAACACCTTCCTGCTAATTAATTCTGGCCTCTCCCCAACGTGTTTCCCTGTAAGGAGGATTTGTCCATCTTCTCCTGGCCACCGAGAAGACCTGCCAAGAGAGGAAAGGCTAAGAGGAGTCATTGTGATTCTCAGCAGCCCTGCTTCCAACTCCTTTGAGTCCAGTGCCAGCCTTGGCGAAAATGCTGTCCCCTGAACAAACGCTGTTCAAAAATCCAAAGACAGCTGCGTGGGAGCAAAGACCAAGATGGCAGCAAGGACAATAGGCCCGCGCTGGCTTCCTGCCCACTGGGGTTGGATCAGCCAAAGTCTTGATTCTCCATCCCTTATGTGTGGAGCCAGAGGCGGCAAGCGTGCTGTGTGCGACGCAGGGGTGTTTGCTCACAGTGTGGCACTGTGCACAGCCTGACCCAGGCCTCCAGTGAGCCACCAGGCCTGGGACACATCGGTGTGTATGAAGTGGGCGTGGTCAGTCCCACATCTGCAAGCACCCACCTAAAGTGTACATCGTCACTGAGCGCTGGGTCCTCCTGGGGGTTGACGGCGTGCCTTTGGGGAAGGCTCCGTGACAGGGCAAACTGGGGAGAAAAGGGGAGGATGGAGAAAGAGAGGGGAAAGAGGGGAAGCCTTGTATGTGTGTGAGTGGGGGGGAGCGGGGAAGGGTTGTTGTGGGCGGGCACAGGGCAGATTAGCTAGGCCTGGAGAGTTGGACTCGCTGTTAGCCACCGACAGAGGCAGTGGGCAGGGAAGCTAAGCCTCTGGCGTCCGAATCTGTCCCTGCGTGCAACTCTTGGTCTCTCTAATCATCTGCCTGTTGTCCCCTGGGTCCTGGCTTGTGAGATCCCAGGAAGTCTGTGCACCCTTCTGTGGGCTGTTTTGACCTGGACACGTTTCACCCTGTAGGCAGGGTCCGCATTCAATCCCTGCCCTTATGAAATGATAGACATGGGGTGGTCAGGCTGCTGTCAGCCCCTACAGCTGACGGCTTTCCTCAGGATGGCAAGGGGCCCGCTCAGTCAGTTGCTACCTTATTGAATACACTGGCCCAGGATAAGAAGGCTTCTGAGGCTCTGACCGCTGTCCCTAAACTGGGGGGTCGTGGCCCTGCCTGGCTACGACCAGGCTGGCCCCTCCACCTCATGCAGAACAGAAAGCACCAGGGACCCCTCCTCCACAGGACAGGGGCTACAGTGGCTCCCATGGTCACTACCCTTCCCTTTTCTAGGGAGCCTCGCAGGGGCCTTGAAACATTTTCCTCAGTGCTAATAATGTACCCAAGAGGCCAGACCCATGATCCTCTAATCAATCATCTACGTTATTTACATGCCTCATGGCCCTCTTCATTTTTCATCTGTACAAATATGTTTTTATGTAGTTGTAATTGAGGATCATATGTATTTCATTTAGGATTATTTCCTGTATATTTTCCCAATTTTCTACCCAATGCCCATATTTATTATTTTTTGATGGCCCAATTTACCATTGGGTTCATTAAATTGAAATTTACTTTAGTATTCCAGTGTAATTCAACAGTTCTATTGCTTTTAGATTCTTCTCATTATAAAGAGGTAATAAACATCTATATACAACTAACTCGTTTTTTTTTCTTATTATTTAAAATTATTTCCCTGGGATAACTTCCCAGGAGTGGGATTACTAGGTCAAAGGGGATGAACATTTTTATGGCTCTTGATATATATGGTCAAATTATTTTCCAAAAAGATTGTATCAGTTTTCATAGCCACAGGAGATGTATGGAGGATATTTCAAAGGTGGTGGGGGCAAAAGTTAAAAATTTCAAAATGGAATGATTTAGATTTTTCCTGCTCCTACCCATAATGGCTTTTATGGGCTGTTTGAGTGTGTTATTTTTATTTTTTAAATTTTATTAATTTTAATAAGAAAGAAATAATGAGACAGTTTCAAAACATGTTAGTAGGGCAGCCACAGTAATTAATACAATACATATTGTTGTCTTCATAGTAATTGTTCAGAGTACAAGAGGCAGACATGATAACTTTTCTAAACACTACTAGTACAAATATTTCTTCTCATTGACCTAAGAGAAAGTAGTTGTATGTGTAGTCCAATAATCCATAATAATAGTGGGTTGTCAACAGAACTGGCAATGTTGGAAGCTGTGGACTTCAGCCTTTTACAGCTCAACATATACCTTGTGGTTTTACTTTTTATACCTCATGGTTAAATTTTTCTGCTGGATGGTTAAGGCAAGTTAGCCTATATAACAAAAAATGTAACATTTGTATCTCCCAAAGTCAGTCAGATCCCCTTAGGATTTACCCTGAAAACATGTACAGCATTTTGTAGAACTGTTGTCAGTGTCAGCCATCTGGATGCGTCATGGCCATTGTTTGACCAATTTGTTCTCTGTGAAAGCCTGAGAGAATGTTTTCTGTCTAGGTTACTCTCCTTAGGCACACTATACATCATTGATCCCCTTCCTCCGTGGCCCCATAATCTCTTTGAGCAGAAAATTTGGGATACCACTAAGTTGTAGGATGCTGCAGTATAAGTTCTCTTGTGTCCTGAGTCCTTACTGTCCTTGAAGGGCTAGGGCCAAAATACTGGCTATCCTTGTAGCCCCTCTTTTTCTCTAATTTTTCAGTCTGCAAACTTCTCCAGAAGAGAAGCTTAGTGATACCACTATTCTATAACATAGGTACTTCAGTTTAACATCACCGTCTTTCTGAATATCAAACACATTAGACTTAACATGGAACTGGTATTTTCCATCAATCATTGATATTCTGGTCTTTTAGATGTGTGCTGCTTCTAATATCATATCAATTATTGCTATATTCTCTCTCAAGTAAATGTTTGTTTAAAAAAAAAAACAAAAAAGGGTAATAAAAGAGAATAAGAGACAAGGAAAAATGCCATAGGATTGACCTGCTACAATTTTGTATGTGGTTAAATTTCTAAATTGCTGTGTAAAAATGTGCAACTGTTTCTTTCTTTTTTCTTTCTTTTTTTTTTTTTTTTTTTTTTTTTTTTTTTTTTTTTTTT
>PVJA010002897.1:0-32347 GCA_004027025.1 Myocastor coypus | reverse complement strand
TGCAAATATTGCTTTGGCATCTCTGAGGCTCTTGCTCTGATCTTCCAGTCCTCTAGTCTACCATTAGCAGAACCTCTGAACCAAACCATCAATGGTGGAGAAAGGAAGGGTGCATTCCAACAACAGTGATGGACTTAGAGTTGATCATAAGTGGTCATTGATCTTTGGGGCTGGTAGAGTTGGATGCTGCTAAGGAAGATGATCAGGTTTCTGGCAGGGACAGTGAGTGGCCAAGCCTCCCATTACACCAGACACTGACTGAGAGGGATGCAGGTTGTAGCTGGGAGCGAAGCTGTAGTCTTAGGAGTACGGATGAGTTCTGAAGCAGCATGGCTTTCCTCTTCTGTTCCTTCTGTGGTGTCTGCATCCACAGGAGTACAATGGTGAGGTGATTTCTTTAAAGTGAAGATCTGAGCAAAACCATATACCTTAGGGGCTGGCCGAATAGCTCAGCAGATGAAAGCACCTGCTTAGGCAGAGCACAACGGCTGGCCAGGGTTTGGTTCACTGCGAGCCATGCTGGCCCCGCCCCTAGGGTGCACTGAGATGGTGATTGAAACTGGTCATGGTGGTACATGCCTGTAATCTCAGTGCTTGGGAGGAGAAAACATGAGAATTATTACAAGTTTGGCGCACGTAGTGAGATCCTGTAGGCCCTGTAGCCCCTTACTAAAAAAAGACCATATGTTCTAGAATCGTCTGTCAGGTCTATCCTCTGTCGCTGACTTCACTGCTAGAAAATTATTGCAAGCTTAGTTAACTCCCTCCAAATGGGAGTAATAAAGTTCCTTCCTTACTGGGCTATTGTAAGATGCAAATGACCTTCATACGCAAAGTGTGTAATACAGCGCCTGAGAAATCAGTAGCTAAGCAATTCTAGGTATGAATAATACTGGGGTTATTTCCACTAGAGAGGTGGTGAAGTAGCAGGGATATGCTTTCAAATGTGTCTCTCCTGTCTTTTCGAAGCTGAGTCACTTTCGTGGTGACATCTGAGTTGGGAAAATACTAAAATCTCTTGGTATCTGTGGACTCCACTTTGATTGTTGTCAGAAGCTGCATCCATGCATGAATGAATGTGTATTTTCATTTCCAGCTTAGGTGAAGACATTGGCCAGGCATCGTTCATCACGTCTCCTCCTCCTTGTCCTCCTCGTCTTCTTCCTCCTCTTCCTTCTTCTTCTCTTCCTCTCCTCCTTCTTCTCTTCCTTCTCTTCTCCTCATCCTACTTGTCCTCCTCATCCTCGTCCCTCGTCCTCCTCCTCCTCTTCCTTCTCCTCCTCCTCCTTCTCCTTCTCCTCCTCCTCTCCCTCCTCCTCTTCTTCTTTTCTCTTTGTCTCTGCCTCTCTCTGTCTCTGTCTATCTGTCTCTGCGTCTCTCTGTGTCTCTATGTGTCTCCTTCTCCCCCCACCCTCTCTTCAGGATCAAACTCAAGACTTTTGTCTTGCCATGCAGGTACTTTTCCCTTGCTGAGCCATATGCCTAACCCTGGCATGGTGTGAAGGATTAGTAGAACACTCTGGAGTGTCACATCTCTGCCATTTAATACAAAGAATCAGTTCTTAATGGTAGCCCCAGATTTATGTAGATATTGGTTGTACTTGGAGGATCACACCCAGATGGGTTTTTGCAAGTACTTTCACCAGCTTTGTTGTACCTGCCCAACAGCCCCTCCCCAAATACTTAGCTGTCACATAGATGTAAGAGGACGGCATGTCCACTTTATGTGAAAAACAGAGAGCAATTCAGTCCAAGTCACCATGACACATTTGAGTTCCTTGCCTGCGCTGTGTTTTGTTTGTTCCCAATCACTCTCTCCAGATCTTAACAAGAGCAGACCGAATGACTCTGGACCAGTCCAATTTCAGGTCAGGAGAACTCTCTTTTGGAGCTGGGGGGGAGCTACTCTCATCTATCTCTCCTTTGGGGTGACATTGGTTTTGGGTACTTACAGGTTTTGCAGAGGGGATCACATTCGTCAAATATGTGAGCAGCTGCTGTGACATTAGCCACACTTCTAATTAATCCTGAGGCATGTCAGGCATTTTTCCTTCTACCCTTGGCTTAAGTAAAGGTGCACTAATGACTCTTTGCCTCCCAGTTCTCAAATGAGCCCTACGCCCTCTGCCAGTGCTGCTATAATTTTATCAGAATGGGCCCCATTCCCTTTGATCTCCTCTGGTTCTTAAATCCCACAGTTGTGTGTCCGAACATCAATAGAAATGGGGTTTTGAGCTTCCTCTTTCATTATCTTTCCCAAAGATAAAAAAAGAGCAAAAGAAGAAAAAAAAATGTCCTGAGCTTTGTAGATGAGGCAATATTTTTACAGTAATTTCTTCTCTGATTTCATCAGATCAACAAAGTTGTTTAGAAATGTATATCCACTCATGCTTCACCATTTGAAAGGTAGTTTTTCTTAAAAATAAATAGATGTGAACTACATCCAAGCCCATTCTCTTCTCTCTATATACAAACACTGGGACCTCCTGCCTGGCCAGTATTGTGGGGGGGGGTGCATGTGTTGAAGCTTTGGAAACCTTTTTTTGGGGGGGGGGCGGTCCTGAGAACTTTGTGGATCTAGGATGAGACTGAACCCTTCCAAGGCCCTATTTTTCAAAAAGGAACTCTCTGTTCTTGGCAGTGCAAAGAGAATAGACTTCTAGATTAGAATAATGAAATATCTGACCCACGACTTCCCAGATGCCTGTGGCTTCTTGGGCTTTGATGTGGGCAGCTGACTGTCGAACGGAAAAGTACAGCTTCTTCTCAAGGTCCTCAGCACCAGGGAGCGAGGAAGGCTAACAGCGCAGAACTCCAGGGTCTCTGGCTTGAAAACAAGCAGTCAGGACCCCAGCCAGAGCCTCTGGGCAGGAGGACTATAAGCGGCAGTGAGTCTTGCTGATCCAACTCGCTTCCCTTGGCCACCACACAGGTCACACTCTCTGGTACCACCAGCCCTGGTAGCCTTACTTTGAGCTTCCCAGCCTCACATCCCCCCCCCCCCCCCCCCCCCCCCCCCCCCCCCCCCCCCCCCCCGCTCTGGGCCATTTCCGTTCCTCCCTCCTTGTCTTCTCCCTCCCTCACAGGGTCTTTGCATTGGACCATTCTCTTCCCAGGATATGGCTGCCTCTCTTCTTCTCTGTCCA
Organism: Myocastor coypus; assembly: GCA_004027025.1. NCBI lineage: Eukaryota > Metazoa > Chordata > Mammalia > Rodentia > Myocastoridae > Myocastor > Myocastor coypus. Next base: position 29,201 of record PVJA010002897.1, on the reverse strand, counting down.
TTTAGCCATGAATCATCCTTTGGCTCTCTGCTCAATTGTGTATTAGTTAGACAGAGTATGATGAGAGACAAATAGGCCTTGGAGGCTGAAGGGCTGAGCCCAGTATGTCTCTCTTTTGCTACTGTAAAGTCTTTAATGTCTTTATCAGCTCTTCCTAGTAACTCCTTGAAGCCAGCACTCAGGGGTTGAGGCTCTTCCCTTTGCCTGGCTCTGCCATCTTGGAATTGGAGATGTAGAAGGAGTACATGGGGGAACATTTGCTGGGCAGGCTCACCTCATTTCTGCCATTATCCCTTGGGTTAAAACTGGGCTTGGAGGCCCAGTGATGCTGACACTCTGGCCATTCCTTAGGATAAGGCCAGGCAGAGTCCAGGACCTTACTGCCATCCCTATCTCTGCTTCTGGAAGCTTGATGTCCATACTGGAAACCAATGTTTACACAACCATCCTTTAATTAGTGGTTCTGGTGCCAAACCCCATTCTTGAAGTTGGCCCTCAATGCAGCACCTAAGAAGGTGCTCCTGATTGGCCGACTATATGTCATGTGACTTTGCCCTTGCTGCAGAGCAGCGTGAGACAGTGTGCTTCTGGCTTCTGACACAGGGAAATGAAGACCATCAAAGGGAGAAATACCCCAGATATAGGAAGTGTTCTGGAAAATGATGGCTGGCTATAAAGAAAGACTGCCATCCATTCGGGAAGCGTCAAGCTTCCTGGCACGTGTGATGATTTTAAGGGAATAAAGGGAGGTCCTGGAGGGAAGCGTACTAAACACATGCTTCCATTTGTTGCTCTTCCTTTTGAACCTTGATGAAAATCATAGGATTATAGAGTCAAAGATGATAAAAATACAATCTTTCTCTTGGCCAGACCCTAAATAGAAATTGCCTCAACCTTTCAAATAATTTCCTACACATTGTCTTTGTTTTCTCCTTTCAGCTTATTTTTAAAAAGCAGACAGCCACAGAAACTCTGAGCAGCAGATGGCAGGGTGGAGAGCTGAGGGTGGCTCTGGCCCACCCTCTACTGTCCAGGCATGGAGCCCAACTGCTTCTGCCAGAACTCAGAGGCCTCTGCTTCTATCAGGCAAGACAATGGTCTTCACAAAGCCCCCTGGTCGTCAGTGGGGTGCTGTGGGCCATGAGCCCAGCAACACAGAGCTTCTGTGAAATGTAATCTCACACATGTAAGAACTGGAGATATTGAGTATAGAGTACTTAAGACCTTTCAGTACCTCTCCTCCTCCTCCACCTCTTCCTCCTTCTCTTTTCCTCCTCCTCTTCCCCCTCTTCCTTCCCCTCCTCCTCCTCCTAGAGCTTTCTGCTCTCTTGAAATCTTCCTGGGGCCCCACCTCATGAAGGATGTAAAGGTTTCAGGCACATCTCTTGCTCCCAGCTTCTGCCTGGCAGGATAGACATCCAGTAATGCCATGAATGCCAGCTGCTCTTAGCCCTGAGCATCTTCCAGAGATGCCCAGTAAGTAGGCTGTGGAGGCAGAGCCGCACGTGCTGCACTGAAGGGGCAGTGGCATCTTTGTTAACCTGCAGAGGGCCAGGGACATTGCTGAGTGAGTGCTGTTAGCAGTCAGTTTGTGTGTGTGTGTGTGTGTGTGTGTGTGCACAAAGTGAAGGGAAAGTGTACTAAGGCTCTCGCTCCTCCATCTGGCAGAGGGTGTTGTAGCATAGCGATCCTTCAGACAAGATCCATTTTAGAGGGAACAAATTGGGCTTAAACTCAGTTAAAACATTGTGATGGGGTGGGGAAGGACAGGAAATAGGGACCCAAATTCCTTAGATACACCTGCAAAATCTGGAAGTGATCTTGTGGAATCTTACCATGAGAAGGTCATAAATCTCATGGCAGGCAAGGAATAAAACATTATTTCCTCTTCCCAGCCTTGTCATACTTTAGGGTTTCATCACACTCTTTAGTGAGAAGTTTGGAAGTTTCTTCTTTTTTCTCCTGTGTCAGAATGGTCTAGCTCTGCTGCGGTGACAAAGATCAGCTCAGATCTCAGGGGCTTAAAATAGCAAATTCTTCTCATTCACTTTTCATGTCCATCATGGTTGGCCATTGCTCTGCCCCAAGGTGAGGCAGTGGCCACCACCATGAATGTTATTAGACACTATGGTAGAGGAGAAAGAGAACCTTGTAAGGCCTGTCACCAAATGCTCTAGCATGGACGAAATTCCTGTCCTTTTCGGGGTGGCTGGCATGAGCTAGGGCTCTGGTCCACTCAACACCAAGGAAGCTAGGAAATGTAATCTTGTATATGCAGGAACTGGAGAGACTAGATATAAAGTACTTAAGACCTTTTAGTACCTCTCCTCCTCCTCCTTCTCCTCCTCTTCTTCCTCCCGTTTTTTCCTCCTCCAGGGCTTTCTGTTCTCTTGGAATCTTCATGGGGTCCCATCCCATAAAGGATGTAAAGGTTTCAGGCACATCCCTTGCCCCTAGCTTTGTGCAATGATGGAAGTGTAAACCACCCTCAAGTTGGATATGGCTTACAGATGGTACAAAGAAAGTTCTCTTTAAGTGTTCTTTATGTTCTTTTTTTTCAACTGTGCTTTCCAGTGGTGGCCATAGCATTATCTCCTGTCCCCCCTGCTCTTTTTACGTGGTGACAATCTTCCATCAAGCGTGGCTGTGTCTCTTCCTTCAATCCCACGAAGATCTTTATTCACTGCCTCAACCAGTAGAGTACATTAGAAGCGCTGCCATGCTAGGTGGCTTCTGAGGTCAGAGTACGAAAGCAACTTTTATTTCCCCCTTGGTCTATGAGCATGTTTGCTTTTTAGGCTCATGAGAACTGGCCACCATACTGTGAGGAAGCCTCAACTAGCCCACATGGGAAGACCACCTAGAGATCAACAGCCTAGCTGAGGTCTCAGCTCACAGCCAGTGTCAGCCTTCCAAAGTGTGAGTGCTGGCCCCTCACATGGTTTTAGCTCGGGGCAGTAAAGTCTTCTAATTATTCAATGCAAGGCACCAGGCTTTGCGGAACAGAAACCAGCTTTCCTCTTGCCCAGTTGCTGCCTGTATAATGTCAGGATACTCTCATGGCTATTTGTTGCAGTGCGTTTAGGGGAAGGGTTGTTTGTGACACAACCATATGACACTGATGGGCTCCCAACAGTTTTATCTCGGCATTAGACTATGCTGGTCCATGACATTCAAGAGTGAAGGGTGGTGACAGTCAAATGAATCTGTGGACAAAAGGTCCAGCCCTCTCTCTCCAGGAAACTGGTGGCAGCAGACTTATGGAGAGTAAGCAGAAAAGGACAAATTGGAGAGAAAGATTCACCAGCAGAGAGTCCCCCTGAAGTCTTTCCCATGATATATGTGGGTTCAGGACAGGAGTATAAAGAGAGGTCAATGGTCCCCATTTCTACACAACTAAAGGCCAAATAAAGCCAACAAACTATTAAATATCTTCTGCTTCCCTAGCTTGACAAATGTGCATTAAAATGTCTTGAAAAGTCCTATTCTTGGACTCCTTAGAGTTCTGTGGTAGAAGGTGACAAGTGACAGACATTGGCCTTTTCGCTCTCCACTCCCCAAGGTCTGTCTGTGTCCTCATTTGTAAAGTGAGGTTCCAGATACTATCTGCTCCTTAGCATGTGATGAAGATTACATGTGACAGCCATGTGCTGGCATGTAGTAATTACTCAATAAATGGGAATAGTAATAATAGTATTTGGACTTTAAATATTTCAAGTGCTATCATGTGAAGGAAGACTTTGATCTATGTTGTATTGCTCCAGGGCATATAATTAAGACCAGTGGTTGGAAGTTACAGGAAAGCAGATTTTGGTGCAGCCTAGAAAGATTATTTTGTAATAAGAACACTCTGAAAATGGACTGAAACTCTTTGAAAAGGAGAGGCATCCTAAAGGAGTTTCATGAGGCACATGGGAATTGGCTTAGGCAGCCTTAAAAATTGCTTCTCATTTTGAACCTAGGTGAAGTTCACTCTTTTCTTTTTTTGTATTTTAGGGAAGGGTCTACAGGGCATTCAGGGTCTCACTGCTAGATCCAACTTGTAGTGATATGCCTGTTTACAGTCTCCCAAGACCTGGAATTACAAGGATGCACCACCATGCCCAGTCTTAAAAGTTAAGAACGATTTGTTTTTGGGGGGTGCTGGCTCAAGCTGCCTTAATGGCATGTCGGTTAAGGCATGTGGAGCTGGGGATCAAACCCTGGTCCCCTGGGCCTGACTATTTGCCTGAGCAGACACTTAACAATTGAGCTAACCCGCAGGCCCCCTGAAATTATCATCTTACTTTGAGTTGGTGCTTTGGTTTTGCTTGTCTGTCTGCATCATGCACATATCCTGCTGCTGTGTATCTTGCATGGTCAACGCTCAGTGCTGGGATATTGTTAACCTAGTTAGCCATAGCATGAATTCTGGTGGAAGCCCGGTAAAGCTATTTGTAAGAATCTAGTTAGCATCCTGGGTTAGCTAGAAGAGTTGGCACAGTTCTAATTAAAGCCACTAAACCTCAACTAACTTAGTAAAAGACTTTGTTGGAAGGGTACTGGGGAATAATACTGTGGAGCCTCAAGGGACAGCTGGGCCAGGAGAGAAGTTGGGGTTTAGGGCCGCCTGAAAGTAGAAATGCAAACATCACTGACGTCTCTCTTCCCTACCTTACTCCTTCTTTCCTCTGCTCTGTACTTCCTCCTTTCCTCTGACCCACTCTATCCACATGGGGAACGTGCATAGAGGCCACCCTGTCTCCATAGACTGCTACCTACAGCTTCTGGTCCCTCAAGAGCTGCCTGTGTTTCTTGGGTCTGATCCCATGATACTTTGGGTCTCTGCACCAGAGGCCTGCCTTCAGGCAAGCAAACACGTCGAGGAAGACAGAGGGCTCTTCTGGGCAAAATAGCTGTTTCTCTGAGAGTCCTGTAGGTAGAGGTGGCAATACAGGGGAGGCAGACTGGGCTTGGGACCCCTCTACTGGGCAAGGAGCGACATCCGATTCTGTGGGGGGGGGACTGGCAGCATGTGTTCCTGGGTCCAGGGTGGACTCTCCCTCCTTCCCTGGGAAATCTGTGTGGAGTGAAATGGTCACCTCAGTGGGCTTTCTAAGATGAAACCACTTCTAGAACATCCTGAACCATTTAATTACTGCTCTGACAGCCATGTCTCTGACAAGGGAGCCAGTATCCCTTAGTCAGGTGGATGCTAAACTGTCCCACCATCCCCCTTAGCAGCTGAGAGTCTGGTATGTCACGTGGGGTTTGTGAGCCCTGGGTGTCAAGAGGGGCGGCTGGCAAGAAGCCCTCTGGGGTTCTGCTTATTCATGAGGTAGGGTTGGATCTTGGGTCTTTCTGATGGAGCAGGGCTTTATTTCCTTGGAAAAGTTTAAATCCCACTAGTTCGCTTTGAAGATTTAAAGTTCTTGTTAAGTCTTTGGAAAGAAGTCTTAGGTGAAGGCAAATTCTAACTAAGCTGTCTGTTGTGCGGCATGGTGTTTATGTTCTTGTGTCTTGAAACTAACCTGGGATGCTCTGCAAAAAATAAATGCACGCGTACATGTGTGACATATGCAAAATGCATATATGCATATGTAATTACAATATGTGTGTATGCACTTGTAATATACAATGGCATACCTGTATACAAATATATACAAAAACCGTGGTGTCCTTTTCATATGCCATTGAACTCCCCTGAATATTTTCAATCTGTTTTTTTATCACTGGCTCAGTCTGCCTTGGGGCTGGGGTTGGGGATTGAACCACGGTCCCTGTGGTTGCCTAAGCTTTCCTAAGCAGGCACTTTAGACCACTCAACCATCTCACCCGCCCGATATTTTCAATCCTAACATGGCTACATACAGCAGAATCTGATTTTACTGTGGTGTATCACAGCAGAGCCGGGTTCCACACAACATGTGGTGAGGGGTGACAGTGGCAAGGTTTCGTGGTCGTGCTTGTCTCAGCATCAAAGATCCCTGTCCAAGAATCATTGTCTTTTTTCTCCAGCTGGCCCTGTGTCCTTCTGCCCGCCAGGCTCACTGGCCAACACCCTTAGGTCCTGTGGCTAGAAGGAACTTGTCGCACCAGGCCCTGGGCTCACCATCCTCCAGGGAGGGTTGGAGACGCAGAGGAAATATAGGCAAAAGACGGCTGAAGAAGTGGAGGAGACACAGGTGAGCAGCCCTAACTGCTGTTCTCCTTTTTGCGTGTATTTAAATACAGCATGGTTCAGCGGTCTAAAGTGCCTGCTTAAGAAAGCTTAGGCAACCTCAGGGACCGCGGTTCGATTCCCAGCACCACATGCTGAACTAGCCCCACCCCCAGGGCAGGCTGAGCAGGCCATAATTTTAAAAAAAAGAAAGGAAAGAAAAGAAAAGAAAAGGAAAAAGGTAAATACAGCACGGATAGGCTGTGCCTTCCCAGTTAGTTCTTCCTGGGATCTACATACTCTCCAGTACTCATGTAATATCTGCAAGGAGGGAGCTTGCAGATATTATATGCCATATAATCATATAATACTTCCCAGGAGGGAGCTCTACCTTTTTTTTTTTTTTTTTTTTTTTTTTGAGGGACTAGAAATTTATACAAATTAGGAAAGGGACTTTCCTTAAGAAAAAGAATTCAGGGGTTGAGGAGATAGCTTGGTGGTCTAAGCGCCTGCCTGGCAAGCACAAGGACCAGAGTTCAATCGCCAGTACTGCATGGTGGGCCAGCCACTGAAACCAGGCGTAGTAGCACACGTGTGTAATCCCAGCTCTGGGGAGGCTGCGACAGGAGGATCATTAGGAGTCTGAGCTGCATAGTGAATAATACCTATACCAAATAAATAAATAAATAAATAAAACTTTAAAAAGAATCCAAATTATGAATATGAAGTTATATATGAAGCTGAATATTTATAAAGAATGATTAAATACAATAATGAAACATAAGCTTGAAAAGATTGGTGAATATTTCAAATTTTTTAAATTAGCACATCCTCTGGATCCTCTGTGACACTGGTTCTTTCCACATTATATGGATTGTGTTCATTCTCTGCCTCATTATACAAAAATCACTTATGTTATCTGTGAGGAGGTAACTAATGGTTTAAACTGAATGGCTCAAAATTTGGATTTTAACTGTTCAAAGTCTTGAAACAGGGTCCTGCTAAGTCACTCCAGCTGGCCTGGAACTTTTGGTGCTACTCCCCTAGCTTCCGGGGTAGCTAGGATTCACAGGCATGTGTCGCCACACCAAGCAGGACAATGATTTCTCCGTGTCATTTTCAACAGCCTTCCCTTCAGCAGGTTGGCTGAAATTGTTCAGTGCTGAGATGCATCAGACTTGTCATTTTGCTCCACAGCGACATGTGGTTGGTGGCGTTGCTACCACCGAATGCCCTGTGAAGACCAGATTCTGGCAGACTTTGCTTGACATGATCCCCATCAAAAATAAAATAGATGCACGTGCACTTATAACTGTAGAATACATCCTTTGAGTTACTCTCATTAGGAAGGAAAGGATTTTCATTTTGACTACATATTGCTGAGAATAACTTTCATTCTATATGACTGATAAGTACAAGGATTTTCCATAGAATCACTTCTTGCCCTGCAAATTTCAAGTGTTTTTTGTTTGGGTTTTTTTTGGTTTTGTTTTCTTTTGTTTTTTGTACCAGCAATTGAACTCAGGACTTTGTGCTTGCCAGGTAGGCACTTAAACTACTGACCCGCCTCTCTGGCCCAGCCACAAATCTCAAATCTTGTTTTTTCTCTTTTACCTGCCATGTCTAGGATCAAGTGCCATAAAGCGTGTTCATGTGATTTTACATCTCTGTTCCCTCTCTGGATTGGCCCACAGGCATTATGGTTGTTTCTGGGGGCCACTACTCTACTGTCATGGCTCAGGCTGACCTAACAGCACAGGGAGGGGTGTATGAGCTGCCTGCATCCTGGTGTTTTCCATGGGGATTGAGCCAAATGCATTTCCAGCTCAATGTTTTTTGATGAGGAGGATTGAACCCACAGGCTTTACCCTGCTCTATATCCCTAGCCCTTCTTTATTTTGAGACAGGTTTTCACCACATTGCTAAGTTGCCAGGCTGGACTCCAAGCTGTGATCCTCTTGCCTCCAGTGCTGGAGTTACCACCACATTGGCTTAGCTCAAATTCTCGGCCATCCCCATAGTAACACCATGCCAACACTCATATGCAGAGGCGGTAGTGTGGTAGCAAATGAGTCAATGCGGAGAGAGGAGATGATCTTACAATCATTATTCTAAGGTCTTCCTTTGCAAATTTTGTGGTGTGCTTCACTGAGGGAACTCAGTGTCAGGGCCTTCTTGCCCCAAGACTGTGGCGTAGACCTCATCTCTGTTCTTCGCACTCCAAGTACCACTTGTTGCATCTCACAGGATGAGGCCTGTGCTCTCCCAGTTGCCAGCCCACCACCATGTGCTGCTAATGTCTAGCAGCAGCAGGCTCTTCAGAAGAAAACCATACAATAATAAACTGTGTCAGTAGAAGAGACATGTGCTACACAATTTACAAATAAAGCACAAATCCTGCCAAGGTATTCTCAGAGAAGGCTTTCCTTGATTTTTATTAAACTCTTACCTTTGTAGCTGATATGTGGTTGTATTTGAAGGGAATTTAGTTCTGAGGTAAATGCTGAGGATAATTTGACTTACACAGTGAATAAGTTAGGAATGAAACAATGAAGATATCTGTAGGAGGACCACTCATTGGTCAATGACATCATGGTTGACATCACAGGTGACTTCTGGCTGAACTGAGTTAAAGGTTTCTGAATGATAAAGGAAATTTTCTCATGTCTGGGGGATATGCCATGGCAATGTCATAGCTATGGAAATGATGCACTTTCAAAGCCAACTTGCCTTACTAACTTTTTCTCTCTCACTTCCTAAGTCTACAAGTCAAGAGAAGGATCCATCAAGACTCAGTCTGTGTCATCCACTGATTTCTGTAGTATAAGCACTGTCCCTGTGGCTGAGCCCAAACAACCATGTGATGTCCCCAACCCGGAAGTGAATGTGTTTACCACAGCACACATCATTTTCTGTTACCACCACCAAGATGCTCCAGAGGTACCTAACTTCCAGAGTTTGGGCCACCATAGAAAAGTTGTAAAATAATTAGGATTGATGCGCTTAGAGTTTTTGTCATTATTGTTTTTAATACAACTTATTTCATTATAAATTTATATTTTGATTTAAATAATGGCTCTGTTTAACAAGTGGTCTGAAAACTTTTTGAAAATTGGGCAAAAGGACATTGTGAACTGGCTCAGGCCAGTTCTAGCAGAACATACTGGGGTGTCACAGGAGACCAGCACAGAAGAGATACCAAGTGCACATCTATCTGTCACTGCCCTTTTCTCTGACTCTCCCAGGGCCTGGACAAATCTCTTAGCCTCTGCTTTTTCTCCACTGAGTGGAAGAAGCTATTAATGCTTACTTCATAGAGGTGATGGGAGACTTAATTAAGGTTTGCTAAGTGCTTTGAAATCCACGGATGAAAGGCCCAGTGGGGGAGAACTTTATTATTACTCTCATGCATCACCTTAAGAAGTGTATGGTGATAGTACCCACCTGGTACTTTTCATCTTCAAAGCATTCTCCAGACATTAGCCCATTAAACGTCACAGCTCCCTGCCTGACCAGTGAATGTCCCCCAGAGAGAGAGAGAGAGAGAGAGAGAGAGAGAGAGAGAGAGAGAGAGAGAGAGAGAGAGCCACGTGGTGAGTAGGTGAGCCTTCCTCTCTCGATCACCACAGACAGGTGGTCAGAGCCAGGGTTCGGCTCCTCCATCTGCTGTTGGCTCCCTGGGCTCTGCAGGGAATTTCCCAATCCTTGGTTCTCTCTACTATGGATGGCACTGAGGCCCACCCAGGCCCTAGGACTTTAGATCATGTCACTTCCTTTCAGCTGCTGTGATGCTTCCTGCTACATGCAGTCAATTCTTCCACTACATGAAAAAACATGAATCCTTGAGATTGTTATGCATCGGACTACTGAGGAAGCATAGCAGTTCAATCAGAAGTGTTTCTCTCCTTACTGATGCACACAGTGGCAGCTCGTCCTACAACTACCATATGCCAACAATTGTTGAAATATGGCTTGGCCCATCTCAGTGTGCTTTGCAAAGCTTTGTGATTTATTGTCTGCTATTTTTTTAGGAGGATCCTCTCATGCTACACTCTCATAATCGCACTAACTTATGGCCACTACATTTTGTGGGAAATGCAGATAATTAAAATGAAGACAAGGCAACAATGACCCTAAGACTCCCAACTCAGAGACTGATGCTAACAACATATTATCCTATGTCCTTCTAAGCTTCCCTCTTTATTAAGGATATTTCCCTCATTGAGTTTATAAGTAACTTGCCTCTACTGTGGGGAAATTTGAAATACCAAAATGAGCATGACATTAAATAATAATCACTGATAATCTCTCCAGATGATCATTATTAAAATGGAAATACATTTTATATTTGTATATTATGTTAAGTGAGCCATATTGACTATATATAATAAATGGAAAAGAGGTATAAAAAGGCTTGTAGCTCTTTGGGATGAGTTCCTTCTACCATTGGCCTTTATTTTTATTTGGAAACACAAGCATTTAAAAGTATGGATGTGCCGTGCCAGCCCTGCCCCCAGGGCACACTCAGATGGCAATTGAGACTGGGTGTAGTGGTGTGTGCCTGTAATCCCAGCTCTTGGGAGGCTGTAAACAGGAGAACCATGATGAATCTGATCTAGTAGTGAGACCCTAAACACCCTGTACATCTCTGTAGACCTTTCTCTAAAAATAAAAATAAAAATAAAAAAGTATGCATGTACATAAAATTGGAAGAGTAAAACATGAATCATTTCCTTGATTTTTAAATTTAACTTATTGGCAGTTCAGTAGAGCCCATCAGAGCCAGTTATGTATATATATGTATATATATATATATATATATATATATATATATATATATATATATATCACAGTCATGCACACACATATATAATTGTGACTCAGCAATTCTATTTTTAAGTATATACCTACGTTAATTTGCTAGGACTGTTGTGTCAAGGTACAATAAACACAGAATGTATTTTCTTGCAGTTGAAGGGGCTGATGCCTGAGATCAAGGTCATGGTAGGGTGGGGCTCTTCTGAGCCGGGGAAGGGGGCTCCGGCAGGAGCCTGGTCTTGGCATATGAACGGCTGGCTTCTCCCACGTCTTCATGTCATCTGTCCTGCCTGTGAATCTATATTCGAAAGATCTCTTCTTAGAAGACCATCAGTCATAGTGGACTAGGGTCAACCTTACTAAGCCCATTTTAACTTTTACCTCTGTGAGGACTGTGTCTCTAACTATAGTCACATCCTGAGATGTTAGGGATGAAGCCTTCAACATAGGACTTTGGGACAGGACAGGAGGAGACAACTGAGCCCATGATGATATCTATGACATCCACATGCACATGTCCACCAGAAGTCCTATACAAGAATGTTCACTGTAGCTTTATTCACAATAACCTAGAATAGGAAGAAACTCAATCTCCCCTCATGGTATCAAGAATCTTAAAATATAGTACATTTCAAAGAGGGCAGGCGAGATGGCTCAGTGGTCTAAAGCGTCTGCGTAGGCAAGCTTAGGTAACTGCAAGGACTGCAGTTCGATCCCTGGCAACACATGCTGCATCAGCCCCACCCCCACGGCAGGCTGAACTGGCCATTAAAAAAATAATAATAAAAGAAAATAAAGATTAAAAAAACAGAGTGGAATACTACACAACACCAGAAAAAACTCTCATTAGGAACTTTCACAAACATAAAGTTGAGCAAAGGAAGACTCCACACAGTTCGATTACATTTATGTGAAACTCAGGCCTAAGTTTCCCTCTTGGTGGGTGAAGAATGAAATGATGGTATATATAGATATTACTATATATATATATATATATATATATATATATATATATATTACATATGTATATGTGTTTATGTATAAAGACATTAAGCTGTAAATTTAATATTTGTGAACTTTATAGGTCACATCTCAACTTACAAAGCAAACTGGCACAAATTTTCCATAGTCACTAAGTATTTCCACAACATGCTGGTTTTCACTGAAGAATTTGCTGTTTTTGTAAGTGACTGCTGACCGCTGCCCACACGTCTGGGATTGCTCTGGGGATGACTCGTGCTGAAAGAATCAATCCTCGCAAAGCCCTATGTTGTAGGGAAACCACATCACACCGAGTTTACAAGATAAGGAACATGAGACAGAGAAAGCTAACGTCTTTAGGTCACCTCCTCAGTTGAATGGTAAAGTCGGGATTTGAACCCCACAGTTTCATTAAGAAGTCACATGCTTAATGACTCCATCCTCGTGTCTTGCTGGTCAGGTACCATGGCAATGCCTAAGCAAACAAACTCTGATTAGTGGTGTCTTAGTTAATTTTTACTTGTTGCTAGGACAAATACCTGACACTCAAAATGAAGGAAGGGAAGGTTTATTTAGCTCACAATTTGTGGAGGTTTCAGTCCATATTCGGCTGGCCCAAGGCTGAGTGGAACATGGCAGAGGGCATCCAGTTCATGGTGGCAGAACAGCAACAAAACGGTGACAGAGGCAGCCAACCAAACATGGCAGCAGAGCAACAGCATGTGTCTGTCTCTCTGTCTCTCTTTATATAAATTCAGGCTCTCTCCTCAGCCTATCCACCTTAGGTCACACCCATAATCCCAGAAGTGCTCAGACCCATAATCCCATCAGCACTAAAACACATATCCCAGTGGATTATGAGTCAAGTCTCAAACTCTAGAAGTCCCTGCTTCATCATTGCATGAGACTTTTGGGGAACAACTAGACATAAATCATAACAGGTGGGATTTGCTGTCTCCCTTTTGGGCTTTGAGGTCAGAATCTTTCTTCTTTTTTTCTATTATAAATAAAGTAGCAACATGCAGTCTTGTGTGTACGTCTTTTGTTTCTTTGTTTTAAAATTTTTACAACTTGGTACAGGGTCTCACTGCACAACTCGGACTCATAGTGATCCCCCTGTTTTCAGCCTCCCCAACTCAGGGATTGCAGGAGTGTGCCACCATGCTCAGATTCAGTGGCCGGCTCAGTGCCCCCAAGGGCAAGGCTGATGTTGCATGCAGTGTCAGGGATTGAATCCCTGTCCCTGCACTTGCCTAAGCTGTTGCTTAGTCTGCTGAGCTATCTCACCGGCCCCTACCTCTTTTGTTTCTACATCGTGAGTCTTTCTTCCATAGTACAATAAGTTTCAAATCTTTGAGCTTGTTAAGAACTTCATTTCTACATCTCATTTATACTCTTACTAAACTCCTTCATGCACCTGCTACCACCTGTTAATTCATGTATATCAGTAATACTTCTTTTAGGTCATGCTGAGAAGATCTGCTCACCCACCTTTCCCTGTCAGCTAATTTATCCTCAAGAAAAATTAGAATTTTAACTATGTTGTGTATGTGTGTATGTGAATTATACAAATGGAAAAACCCACACACCACACAGCCATACGTGCTTTTCCAAGTGGACTTTCTAATTCTAATTTCTAATTCTTTGCGTGATCTTAATCACAGTTCCCACATACGCTGGTGAAGTTTTATAGCTTTAACGATTTGATTCCAAGTGATAAATGTCCCTTTGTTACTGGGGAGAGTTCAATGTCCAAAGAGCATGGAGATTTTAAGCTATCTTTTATTTGCTAGCTGTTACCTTCCTGTCTGTTCTCTGAGACAATGTGATCTTATTTCCTTAGAAACTCTGTTTCTGCTTTGATTTGCATTAATATTAGATGAGAGGCATGGATTGGTGGCCACCTCAGAGTTTCAATCACACACAACAACGCCTGATACACAGCTCACTTAATTTAATAGAGTATATCCTTTAGCTTATACTTGACAATGTTGCAGACGACTTCGTGATGTTTTGATCAATAATTTATTTAATCTACTTAGCAGCACACATCTATCTTCTAGTGACTGTTGGGCAGTGATGTATCCTTGACCTGGGCCACTGCTCCTGCTCGAGAACTGATGGTTTCTTGATGGGCGAGAAGAGGAATTGTACGACGTCTGAATGGAGAGCATCAAAATCCCTCACGTTGAGACTTCAGCCAGAACAGATAATGCCTTTACAACATGCGCTGTGAACTGGCCGCTCGCTGACCTTATCAACAGTTGTTTCAATTATGTGACTCCTCTTTCCCTTGTCCAGCTTCCAAGTGTAGAGAGTGGAAGTGGAGCAAAGGCGTGGAGCTCCACACTGAGGGTTTGTCCCTGAGCTGGCGCTCCTCCTGCCACTCAACCCTGCAGAGTCGCATGGGGAGCCTTCCACGTGGACCCCAGAAGATGCTGCAGCACTGTAGTAGAGCCAGGAGCCCAGGAGCCAAGCTATGCCTCCCTCTGACCTTATCGGCTGGAGGAGGCAGCAGGGAAGAGGAAGGACACAGAGCTTCACGCACCTGATGCTTGGGGAGCGGGGGCGCCCCACAGCACCCTGAAGCTTCTGAGCCCTGTCCTCCTCGAGGGTCCTGGCTGAGTCTCCCTTGGCTAACCCCTCTTTCCCACCACCACAGCCTCCTCTCATTCACTTACTGGTTGCTCAATTTCTGTGCAATTTGGAGCAGTCTCTGGAATTCCTTCGTGAATCATATTTCCTTGTTTCCAAAGGGTGTGTGTGTGTGTGTGTGTGTGTTGTGGTTTGTCTACAGCCACCATCAAATTCTGCTTATCTAAAATTTTGCTTATCTGGAAGTGCCTTGTTTTTTGGTACTGAGGGTGGAGCCCAGGACCTTGGCACAGAATGACACCCTCTGCCTTGGCCAGGGTCTGGCACCATTGTCCAGGGTGGGCTCCAGTGCTCAGTCCTTCTGCCTCAGCCTCAAAGCATATGGGGGACTACAGGTGTGTGTTACCACACCCAGGTACTGTAGAAATTTCACATTCACCTGTCTCTTAATTCCACTCCTTCCCTTCTTCCTTTTGGAGCTACTGGAAGAGGTTGTTGCTGTCCTTGTTGTCATGGGTAGCAGTTTCCTTTCTGTTCATCTTGTGGCATGAGATGAGCTTCAGCTGCTGTCCCCATCCCTATTCCATCACACAGTCCTGTGCCTCCACCCTGCTGCACTGCAAATAAGACTCTGGTGTTTTACTAAATAATCACCCACTTGGGATACTGCATAAGTAGATGAAACGTGAAATATGACATCTGAAAATGTCAGGGGTCTAGAGCAAGAGTCAGCAAGCTTTCTGGAAAGGTCAGGCAGTAAATATTTTCAACTTTGTGAGCCATGTGATATCTGTCCCAGGGACTCAATTCTGTCATTGTACTGGGAAAGCAGGGCAGATATGTGTGGCTGGGTTCCAATAAAACTTTATTTACAAAATCAGACTGCTGGCCCAATGAGGCCTGAGGGCTATTGTGGGCCCCCTTCAGTTTGGGTTTGGAGCTCAGTGGAACAGAGTGGAACTGAACCCAGTGGTGAGATGTGGCTTCCAGGCCCAGCTTGTGTGTGACCAACTATATGACTTGGGGTGAGTTGCTGACTGTCTCTGAGGCTGTCCTATTTTCCCTTCTGTAAAATTCTGGGGCGGGTCTTCATGAGAGGATGCAAACTGGCAGCCCAAGGTTGCGTCTGGCCCGCAGATGTGTGCTTGGCCCACATAGCAGGCATGACAGTTTGAATGCATTTCCAACATTTTAGATGAGGGGGCTCCATAACAATCCAGATTTCTGGCTACTCTTGAAATATCCCAAACCCTGGCACCTCTGGGCCCAGACTCTGTCATGGCAGCCCTTGGCCAGCCTGCCCCACCCCCCCCTTCTCATCTGGTGGCCCTGGCTGGAACACAACAGCCTCCTGCTGGTCTGTTTTAGCCGCTTCGGCTGCTGCTTGACGTCTGAACCCTTGGGTTTGTGACCCTCAGGAGACCCTGTGCTGTGGAGTTCAGTAACCCAGTATCTGTTAGTGAGTCCTGCTGGCTGCACAGTTATTTGGGGGTGGTAGCATCTTGCCCTGTTTACTGCTCTTTTCCCCAGCTAAGCCAGGCAACACTTTCTGTCCCTGGAAGGTCCCACAACTGGTCAGGCTGGACATGCATCCCCTGCAATAGGTCAGAAGAGCTAATCATCCTGGAGCCCTCTGACACAGGTGTAGCCTCCCCTGCAGGTAGCAGGGAGCCAAAGAGAAGCCTTGGCTGCTCAGCTCTTGTGTTACTGTGGGGAGATGCACTCTCACCCAAGGGATGCTGGTCGGCCTAGGGCTGACACACCGGACTCCTTGCTCCACTGGAGGGTGATTTGATGCTTGCTGCACTGCCCCCTGGAGTTGCTCAGGGGGGATTGCACTCCAGTTGCCCTTAGTCACTGGCTGGATAACATGCACTGCATTAGCTGCCTTCCAATTTTAATGTCTGACTGCCCTGCTCTCCTTCTAGGTAGGGGTTTTGGGAATAAATCACTTGGATTAGAGTCTTGGCCTCAGTTTCTGCTTCTTAAGGCACCCAAGGGAAGACAACAGTGCATTACAAAAGGCAGAGAAAATACTTTAGGGAGCAAAATACTGGAGTGTTTATGGCAGAGTGGATGTTTGCCTCAAAGCACTTGTAAGGCCTACACTGTTCTTGCACTTTTCATTGGTAAGAAGCAATAAATCCTGTTGGATTTAGACCAGGTTGTTAGGCGATTTTTTTGCTACCTGTCTCCAAAAGCATCCTATTCCCGCTACATAGATCTGTGTATCTAAATTATTATTTTCTGTATTAAATTCCAGACTAATATGCTAAGTGATGCATGCAGACTTCAGGACCTTAGGTAACAGCTTTCTTTCATATGAAATTTCTGTCAGCTGCCTAACCAGAGCAATCTTGCTAGTTCAATTTTGGCCGAAAGGATCCACTCAACCACTAAGTCTAGGAATCTTAGAGGAAGCAACGTTGTCATTTGTTATGGTTTTGTTTCTAGGTGTCCCCCCCAAAGCCTCATGCAGTCATGGGGAGGCTTCTGGAATTTGTAACTGGTTATTGTGGGAATGGGTGCTGCCCCTCCCCTGGGGCAGGTGATTTGCATTTCAGTGTAAGTAAGGAAGAGAAGCTAGCTGCCTGAGCTGCTGCTACCTCTCCCTGCTCTCTTGCTCTTAGCTGCTGCCACGAAATGTTGCTCTCTGCCATGAGCCACCCTACCTTGGAGCCAGTTGAATATGGGCTAAAACCTCCAGAAACTGTGAGCTAAATAAAACTTTCCTTCCCTCATTTTGAGTGTTGGGCGTTTGTCCAGCAATGACAAAAGCATAACCAAGACATCATTTATTCTAAAGTTGATTGTCCAGAGCGGGGAAGGAACTTGCCTACCCTCACCCAGCTCTTCTGTGGCAAAAGCCATGGGCAGAACTTGGTTGCTCTGTGATCTTGCTTCTTCTGGGGAACATGTCTGGGAACCCCCAGTTAGGGATGAGCTTGTATTTTTTATTTTTTTATTTTTTTATTTTTTTGTCTTTTTGAGACAGGGTCTCGCTATGCAGTTGAGGCTGGTCCTGCACTCACTTTTGTAGCCCACGCTGGTCTCGAACTCGCACCAATCCTCCTGCCTCAGCCTCCCAAGTGCTGGGATTACAGGCGTGAGCCACCACGCCCGGCGATGAGCTTGTATTTTGAGGATCCTGATGCTTACACAATTTGGGAGGAATTCTTCTTTAAGAGAAAGAAGAGTAAATAAAGAAAAAGAACTCAACATGCTTATAGAAAGATGCTTCTTGACTGCCACCTGGCTTCTCCTCCCAGTAGAACATTCTAGAATTCCCAATACTTTCCAGCACTCAGGGAGGCACAGGTTAGTGAGTGGTCCTTATGAGCATTGATTGGTATATCCTCTGCTGCCTGGCATTTGGGTCCCTCTGGGAAAACCTTTACCACCCAACTGAACCCTGGCCTTTGTGGTTGAGAACACAAGACTGGTACCCCCTCTCCCCCAAGTCTCTGATAGGTTGCCTTGGTTACCTGGTATCTCTGGTCCCATTCTTGAGCACTAGGCTCTTGATCAGGAAGCTTTGGGCTGAGGCACAAAAGATGCCTCTGTGAGTTCAGTGACAAGAATATTGGGGAGCTAGGACTGGACTATTGTGTGGGCCTAGGCTCCTCCCAAGTTTCCGTCTGTCTGAAATGATGTGACTCTGACGAATCCAAGTCTCACCATGAGACTGCAAGCAATCACAGCTACTACAAAATGTGTCTCTTTCTGAGGGCACGGGGTTCTGCCTGTGCTGTTGTGATGAACCCCTTCCTCCTCCAGGCCCAGAGCAGTCCCCAGCACGTGTTGCCTGGCTGATGAGTATTTGCTGATTACAGGGACGCACCTGCTGTGTGCATATGATGTGATCCAGGGCTGTGTGAAGAACTTTATGTGTTGCGTCTCACTTCATCCTTGTTTTCCCCTTCCAGGAAGGGATCCTGTTGTCCTTGTCCAGAGCAACAGTGGAGGTGCAGCTACTATTTGAATGTAGAATGTACAAGTGCCACAGAGCCAGTGACTGGTGGTGGGAGTCTTTGAGGCCTCTGCCCTCCGTGGTCACATAGCCACGTTGCTTCCCAATGTAGGGGGCATGTGTGTCTCCAAGGGGGGTGATTAGGAATACAGCTGGAGTAGTGCTGAGGTGGACAGCGAGATTACTATCCCTCCTCACGACTCTTCCTCTACCCTTTTGATCTCAGCGGAGCAGGAAGTGAGAATGGCTTACGTACCTGCTCGTCTTCTTCACGTTTAAATTACAGAGAGCAAGATACAGGTTTGGAATTATGTGCTGAAACAGGGTCCAGACAGAATGTATTTCCACTTTTTTTTTTTCCTGTTTTGTTCTTTCTTTCACAGTACTGGGTACTGAAGTCAGAGTCTTTACATGGAGCTGTCATCCCAGGGCTTTGTTTATTTAATATTTTGAAACAAGTTTTGCTAAGTTGCAAAGCTAGCCAGGCAAACTTTTGATCCTCGTGTTTCGGCCTTCCAGAGTGCAGGCATCAACAGTGAGTGCCACCATACCAGGCCCCATTGTACTAATCCTTAGGAGTTACCAGAGTACTGCCCAGGTCTTTCTTGGTTTCTATCTGTCTTAGTTGCTCTTCTCTCATTGCTGGAACAAATACCCAACACCCAAAATGAAGGAAGGAAAGGTTTATTTATCGGAGGTTTCAGTCCATATTCAGCCAGCTCCAAGGCTGAGTGGCACAAGGCAGAGAGCAGCAGTTCATGGCAGTGGAACAGCAACAACGGTGACAGAGGCAATGGAATAATCAGGGGAGCAGAGAGCAACAGCCAATCAGGGCAGCAGAGCAACGACCTGAGTCTGTCTCTCTTTAAATTACATCAGGCTCTCTCCCTTAGGCTATCTGCCTCAGGCTACACCTATAATTCCCAGCAGTACTCAGACCCATAATCTCCTCAGTACTAAAAGACATAATCCCAGGGCCTCATGAGTCAAGTCTCAAATTCTAGAAGTCCCTGCGCCATGATTGTATGAGGCTTTGTGGGGGACAACTAGATATAAACCATAACAATATCAGAAGAACTAACGTGAAGTATCTTTTGAAAATAAATGTTTGAATAATATTCAAATATTTTAAACTCCATGTAGTATAAGCCCTTCAATAACTTTAGCAGCATTATAACTATTTTAGTAACAATACCATATAAGAAGAAATATGTTTTCAGCTCCTCCTTTCCAAGATGATGAAAACAAGAAGGAACAACAGTCGTTGCAAACCTATTCGCTGCATGAGTTGCTCCCGGTACGTACCCAAGCATAAAGCCACTAAGAAGTTTGTCATTTGGAACATAGGGGACATTTCTGAAGTGAGTGTCTTTGAGGTCATGTGCTTCCCAAGCTGTGTGTGAAGCTGCATTATCGTGTGAGTTGTTCCATTCACCTCAGAGTGGTCAGAAATCGATTTCAGGAAGCCCACAAGGACCGAACACCTCCATCCCGATTTAGACCTGCTGGTGCTGCCCCATGGAGGACCACAGCCCGTGTAAGGGGAGCTGGGTCTTTATGGACTGAAGAAAACTCTTGAAAAAGAAAGAATAAATTGAATGTTATACTTTATACAGCCTGTCGAGTATCCTTGCCAGAGACAGGTTGGGTTAATTCAACCTATCCAAGTTCAAGTTGGCACTCTTAAAATGAATAAAGAGGAACACTAAAAGAAAAGAAATATTTAAGTGATATTCGTAAGCCTTAGGATAGCGTGATAATGCTAACCTAAGAGTAGGTGCTGGGGACTCCAGCGCTGCTGCCCGGGTGTGGAGCTGGAAGAGCAGGAGTTGCTTATCTTGGGCCACAAGCTGTGAGCCATTTTCTGGCCAAAGGAACAGGCCCCAGAATCAGCTAACAGAAGAGGTAGAGGGCCAGGGCCGGGTTCAGAGAGAGAGAGAGAGAGAGAGAGAGAGAGAGAGAGCTGGGGAGGCAGTGACCAGGAAAGGCGAGGTTCCTAACAGTGTGAAGTGGTGGGCCTGGAGAAGAGGCAAGAGAAAGACGGAAAAGATGGCTGCTGAGTGCAGGGGGTGTGAGGGGCCGTTCAACAGGGGCCTGCGGGGTGTGAAGCCATGGCCCTGGGCCCATTTATTTCTCTTGGTTTGATATGATGCCTGCTTTTTCTTTCTTTCCTCTTTCCTCTTCCTCCTCTTTTTCTCCTCACTTTCCCCCTTCTTCTTCCCTTTCTCCACCTCCTTCTTCCTATTCTCCTCCTCCTCCTCCTTCTTTTCCTTCCTCTTCTTCACTGTACTAGGTACTGATTTCTGGGCCTTCACATTGAGCTATAAACCTAGTCCTTTAAAAAGTTTTCTTTTTTAGGCATGGTCTCACCAAGTCCCAGGCTGAGCTCCGATTTGCAAACTCACCTGCCCATCCTCCTGGAAGGGTGAGATTACAAGCGTGTTCCAGGCATCACCCCTAGCTACCATGAGCGTGCTAAGGACACAGCTCAACCCAGCCCCAGAACAGGTCACATCAGGTTTTTCAACTTGTGCCCCAGCAGTCAGGAAGGCTTCGCTGGTCTTGGTAGTGCTTCCCCTGTGCTCTGAGCATCCCGTGATGTCCCCTCTCCATTGTACACAACCTGCGTCCACCTTGGTGCTTCTGGAGAATTATTGCCTAGGAAGCATCAACAACAAAAATTCCAACTCCCTTCCTAATTTAGGGAACATTCTAGGGGAATATGTATGAGTAGTTGGGGTCCCCTAAGCAGTGAATTAAATTTCCATTAAAAAAAAATAAAGACTGTAAGGAACTGTTGTCAAAATCAACAGGTCTAAATCAATAGGTGATTTAATCTACCAAATTTTAACCCATTAATAACCACCAAGGTCATAATTGAGGGTCTCTGGGAAAAATCTATATTTGAATTTCTTGTCAAGGCATCATTGATTAGAAAGGGTGAAGCCATCTTTTTCTGAAGTTTGGCTTTGCGTGTTTGCTTGTATAAAACGGTGTGCAGCTCACAGGGGTTCAGCTCCACTCACAGGCAGAGCTCGGCACATCTGATTAGTACATGTTGGTGGTGTCACGGTCCTATTGGCAGTTGTGTAAAAGTAAGCAAACTGAGAACAGCTTGTGTCCTGACAATATTATACTGTAGATATTTCCTACTTTTCCCGAGTCAAAAATGCTTCTTCTGCCACTTCTATGATAAAGAATTCAAGCTAGGGTTCCATACTGTAGGTATTTGATCTAGGAAGTAAAATTTAAAGTCACTTCTCTGTTGAGTTTTAAGACCAATTTAGTTAAAGCATGTGTTGAGACAGCAAGATGAGCTGCCTGACAGCCAAAGTGTGCTCAGCTTTGTGTCTGGGTGAGTCACAACCTTCTTCTTACTGCATAACTGCAGGAGACATGTAGAGGTCATTTATGCATTGGACGCTGAGGCTGGATTGAGAATGGATTGGCATCTGGGCTGGTAGTAGGCAGACTTTTCTGTGAAAGGCCAGATGGTAAGTATTGTTGGTTCTGTAGAACTCATAATCTGTTGTGATTGTACAACTCTGCTCCTGTAACCCGAATGCAGCTGCGGACAATGATCACAGCTTTATTCTTAAAAAAAAAAAAAAATTGTGGACACTGGAATTTGAATTTTATATATTTTTATGTGTCATAAAATTCTACTCTTTAGATTTTTTTAACTATTAAAAAGTCGAAACCATCCTTATCTTATGAGCTGTAGTTTGCTGATTTTGTATCTACAACCCTGAATTTTGCATTGTTTTCGTGAATTGAAATAGCTCCATGATAGAGACAAACATGGAAGACTGAAGGGAATGAATTTGGAAAAGGACAGGGAGGAAGGAAGGAAGGAAGGAAGGAAGGAAGGAAGGAAGGAATGAAGGAAGGAAGGGAGGGAGGGAGGGAGGAAGGAAGTGAAAGTGGAAGGGAGGGAGGGAGGTATAGACAGAGGGAGGGAGAAAAAGAGGGAGAGGGAGAAAAGAAGGTAGGAAAGGAGGGAGAGAGGAAGAGAGGGGGAAAGGAAGGGAGGAAGGAAGGGAGGTAAGGACGGAGGGAGGGAGTAAGGGGGAGGGAGGGGGAAAACAATAAAGGAAGGAAGAGGTTTCGTTTCCTGGGTGACATCTGAGTTCTCCCCTCGGCTAGTGGTTACATGGGTTTCCACTTTATAATGATTTTCTAAACCCTCCACGTATATCCTATGCTTTTTTGTATAAAAATTCACAGTGCAAATGTTTGGAAACAAATAACACAAATTAACATATATAAAAATATGGTTCTCGCTGTCTGAGTAATTAGCAAATGCTATTAACTTGACTTTACAAAAGAAATTAACCTTAATTAAAGTGGCTCATCAGTTTCTTTGGTTCATTTAAGTTTCATATAAGGTTTGACTGGCAAAACCGTTCCTCTGCTACAAGTGACAGCAGTGATCTCGTTAGCACTGTTCCACGGAACCTTCCCGGGTAGTGACAACATTCTGCCTGGTCTATCTATGTTACACCATCCTATCAGATCTTGCAGCTTTAGTTTTTTCTATTTGCCATTGCACATTGTAGTTTTATACTTTCGCTGTCTGTCCGGTGGCACCACGAGGCAGTTCCATGGTCTTGGGAACCTTTCCTCATCTTTCTGGGCTTTGACTTCCTCGTCTGTAACACATGGATAATGATGCTACCAACCTCATTGCATAGTGGAGGAGACTAAGAAAAGTGATGAGTGCATTAGCTCCAGACTGAATACTCAGTGAATTTGTCATTACAATTACGGTCAGCTCCAGGCTCTTAGAAATCCTATGAGGGTTATAGAAGAGGAAATAAATATTTCCGTGCTAACAAATGACAGGGTGGGCTGAGGTCCTGGTCTAGCCTGGTTCTCCTGGGTCCTTTTATCGCTCCAAAGAAACAGACGTGGCAGTGCACCAAGCCAACCAACAGCTGCCTTGGTGGCCCTCTGAGGAACAGAATATTATAATTGGGTAGAGCAAAGTAGCTAGGACCTCCTGTGGGTGCCTCTCTTTGCTCAGAGGGGAAGAACCCCCTCAGAAGTTCTGACTCCATAAATGAAGTAACAATAATGCCAATAATGCCCCTGTGTCAATTTCTCCTTATCTGAAGTCTTTCAAACTTGTTTGCTAGCCTGGTCATCTCTGTTGGGGGATGACCAGCTATGGATAGCTGAGAGGGAAGCATAAGGGAATGAAGAAGGACAAAAGATAAGATTTATGGTACAAGGGAGACCAAGAGGAATGTGCTTCCAGTGGACAAGTGCAATAGTCTCACCATTGTTGTACTTTTATTAGTAAGCAGAAGGTGCAGGGGACGGGATAGCATGCATTTCATGGAACAGCAGCTGTGAAGAACGGGAAGATAAGAAATATGTCAATAAGGAACTGGTTTTAGTCTATACCCAGATGCCTATATTTTGAGCTGTCCTCTGAAGGTGCTGCTTGCTTCAGGAATAGTGGGTTGGTACTCAGCACTGTGCCCGTAGCTATGGGAGGGCACGTGGTCTTCCACATACCCCTCTGTTCCTGAAACAAGATCACACTGACCTTGGGACTGGAGAGGCCTAAGTTATATAGTTGGGTCCCCATCATCTATTATGTAGCTGGGCCCCCACCCATTTCCCCTTTCTGTTTTTTGCAATTGTGTTTTTAAAGAAAGATGCACATATTCTACTAGGGCCTGGTCCTGAAGTTTACAATGGACTCTTGTAAGATGTTTAATATACCAAAGGTGCAAGAAAACAGATAAGGCTTTAGGAGAGTTCACGATCAGTTTTTACTGTCTGAGAACTCTGGCGGCAGCCAAGGCAGATAGACAGTGCTGATGTATATATATGCCACCTTTCTACCGCCATGGCAGGGGGCATGAATTGTGTGAGAATAAGAATGTGTGGAGACACGAACATATTGTAGCTGCCTAAAGGATGGAATGCGAATAACATCTATTTGACAAACTTAAGCCACTGGTGAATCAGCCTGTTGGTTACCACAGGCTAAAGGTCCTGATAAATTAGAAGAGGACCTCATGTGTCCAATACAAAATGCAGAAGAATGACTTTAGATCACCCTTTGCTACCTGAGAAACAGGACCGTGGCAGAAGCAAGGAGTTTAACTATTATAATTTCATCTGGATATCAAATACTTTGAAATGCAAAGTAGAGTCATAGAACTGTTATTTCCTATTAATGCTGGTTGTTCTAGTAGTTGTGTCCCTGAAGAATGTTGACAGACAACTGTTATACAGTTTAAAGAGAAAACATGAGAGCAAGAGCCACACACATTACTTTACCATGACAATCACAGTGGCATTATTTTTGGAACATGCTTCAATGCCTATCTTGGTATAGAATCACGTTTTTAGTCAGTCATCTCTCTACCTAGTGTATAAAGAAGCTCTTACATAATTTGCTATTCTTTAATGGGAGTCATTGAAGAAGTCTGAGGCACTATGCTACACAGTGTCTGAGCATTTTTAAGTGTAGTGACACATATATAACATCTCAGAAGGTGCTCTTAAAAAAGAACTATCATCTGACTGCTGTTCTCGTGTTGGTTTGATGATATATATCTTTTAACACAAGTAGCTGGACCAGAAGAGAAAGGCAGATACACGAGTCTAGAAAAAGTTGTCACCATGAACACTCTTAGTTTTACATCTTAGAAGACCTGTACACCTGGAAGGCATAAATTCATTTAGTACACAAGGAGCTTAGCAGTAATGAATATCAGAGCCCTACGGAAACCTTCATCTCTTAATTTAGCCTTATACCTAGAACGTCTTCTACTGGAAGCTTATTGCTTTGCACACAGGGAACTTAGCCTTTTAATGATGGTCAGTGTAAAGATATTGCAATAATATGTTTAGTGATGTTAATTGGGGTGTGTCTCCCATAAAGCTATGGAAATGTGGGGGTGTCCAATTAGTGAACAAAGACCGAAAGAAAATACTTCTAGGCAGCCTCTCCTTGATTCACAAGGGAGCCTTGTCCAGCAGTTTCTCTAAGCCTGAGTCCCCATTTAATTATCTTAACCAATTTTTGATGACCTATAAGAACAAGATCACAAGTATGAACACATTATTTTTTGACCAATGAAAGACACAAGTTATTGTACATAGGTAACATATGTATTATGTTTGTAAAACCAGTCTTGACATCATTCTGATCAGGTAGAAACCTGGGTGGAACCATGTCTTTAACCCTAATGACATTTGTCTGCAAGCCAACTTAAGTTATAGACAAATAGTGTAAGTCTGGGCATAGTGGCACACTCCTATAATCCCAGCACTGGGGAGGTTGAAAACAGGAGGATCGCCACGAATCCAAGCTGCCTAGTGAGACCCTGTACAACATACATAAAAAAGTTTAAAAATGCTAAAAGGCAAAAAGAAAAAAAATATTTTCTGAGCTCAAACAAACCAGTTTTAAGTATGGTAACTGATTGTAAATTGGCTGGACAGATGAACAAGCACACATAAAACAATTTCTTTATAAAATTAGAGTGCACTCAGCTGTATTTGGCCATATTCAATTATAATTCCTTTACAGCATTTATTTATTTATTTATTTATTTATTTATTTATTTACTTACTTACTTACTTACTTACTTATTTTTGTATTTAGTACAGGGTTTACAGGGTCTCATACATAGATGTGAGTCACAGTGATTCTTCTGTTTTCAGCTCCCAAGTGCTGGGATTACAGGTGTGCACCACCATGGCGACTCTCAATCACCTTCTAGGAACGCCCCAGGAGTGGAGCTGACATGGCACACCAGGGATTGAATCCTGGCCGCTGAGTTCTGCCTCAGTAAGTGCTTTATTTTGCTAAGCTATCTGGCCAGCAATTACAGTTTTTAAATTTGCAATTGTATGTAGACTAGTCAGAATGTTTTATACATCAGTGAACTGAGATCTCTTGTAATAAGAATCAGAAAGAACAAAAACTTGATAATATTGATTTTTACTCATAATCAATATTTTCTTCCATATTTTATTTTGTCTTATGCATTCTGACCATTCCATGCTCTCTTCTTTCATCTGAAGTCCACCTCAGCCCTCACCCACTGAGACCTTCTTTTTCTTCTAGCAGCACTTGTGGAATTCCTGTCTGTAAAGCTAACATAGTTTGGGCAGGCATTGAACTTTTTTATGATTCAGTCCCCACATCCTAAAAAAGCATCTGGATAATTTCCAGGATGCTTTTTGTGACCCTGACCAACCCAAGGGCCTGCCTATAGTCCTTATTTACATCCCCAAAAGCCAACCGCAACACTATAAACTCAGCTGTTTGCAAATGAGGAATCTGCTTGCAGATCGCCTTCAGTAATCTAGCAAGGAGGTGAGCCTAAGGCACCCAGCATCCTTGTAAGAGACATAAAAAGGACTGCATCGAAGTGCCCTCTCTGGGAACCACCTCCCATGCCAGTCTCATCATCAAATGTACTTACTTACATGTTTCATTAGGATAGGTCCACTGCCACCGCAGATCCACACAAGGCCCTGTTTTGAGCAGCACATCTTCTGTGATACCTGACCTGCCAGCTGCTCTGTTTCTGCTTGGCTGTCCCATGCAATTTCCTGTAGCTGCACATTGAAATGGAGATATTGACCTAATGATGCACAGGCATGGGTGAGATGTTTAATGTCTTTTGGGGCTATCCACTGCACTCCTAGAGTGAACTCCAAGAGTTCCAGCATAAAGGGTCTCTGTACTCCAGCGACCCTCTCACCTCGGCCTCCTGAGCAGTTGGGACTACAGGCCTATGCCACCATACCCAGCATGGCCAAGGGCAGCAGAGAGGAGAAGGCTGTTGCCCTGCTGCCTGGCTCTGCCGATGGTCAGCCACAGCTGCCTCATCCTCTCTGGCCCAGGTCCTGGGCTGCCACTGCCGTTCCCACCCCATCTGTCACCATCACCCTCAGGGACCACTGTGCCACCCATTTGGGCACACTGTGTCAGCTTCAAAGAGATAGAGGACAAGAAAGAATGCCTTTAACTTCTTCCTGATATTTCCCTTTTCACCGACCCTGGGGAACAGTAGCCGTTGTAGCAATCATTGCAGTACACAAGGGTTCCAGTGTGGTTTTTCTCCCAAATTCCGTGTTGAAAGGCATCTGGGACAATCTGTTCTTGGTTACTTTTCTCTCATTCCTGGGAAGAAAATTCCCAACACCCAAAATTAAGGAAAGAAAGATTTATTTAGCTTACAATTTGTGGAGGTTTCAATCCATTCTCAGCTGGCTCCAAGGCACAGTGGCACATGGCAGAGGAGAGCAGTTCATGGCGGCAGAAAACAGCAAAACAACCAGGGCCAAAAGGGAGGAGCAGTGGCATAGAGCGAGCCTCTCCCTCCCTAATGTTGCACTCAGACTGCCAGGTGTGGCACTCACAACCATAATCCCAGCACTGGGTCATGAATTAACCACACGCTCACTCTAGGAGCCCACCCCATAATTGCATGAGGCTTTAGGGGCGGCACCTAGACCCAAACCCTAACACCTAGCATTGGACCCTTCTCATGTTTTTTCTTGCTGTATCCCAATTCCCTGTATCCAATGCTCCCACCTTGGGAGCCAGGGATTATGTTTAATAATACCCTGCAGCATTTTTGAAAGCAAATGAGCCCTCCCCTAAGCCCCAGTGTTATGGTTGGTGATACCCGCCCTGTTTCAATAACATGCACAGCAGCGGTGCATACTTCTGCTCTTCCACTGACCCCAGTTAGGAAAAGTACTTCCTTGGCACACCGACTTACTTTCACCTTTTTGAACCACTGGCTCCGGGAGTTGTCCCTCAGAGCTCTTCCGTGTCTCCCCGCCCCTTGCCCAATCCAGTGGCTCCTCCCCTCCGGGTCTCAGTACCAGGCTCTAGTTGCCAAGGGCTGAGAAAACCTGAATACGTGAAGGAGGGAATGATGGGTAATAAAGAAAATTTAAGTTCCAGGAGAGACTGGGAAGGACTTGCCTCTCCTGGGCAAGCACTGAAGTATCAGAGCTGACCCCCCCTTCATTAGCAAGCACAAAGCATAGGGGGTGGGGTAGCCTGGAATGGTGGCTATAAAGATTGCGCAGATAAGGAATAAGTTAATGAGGAACCAGATTTTGTCTATATCCAGATACCTGTATTTTGAAAACTGTCCTTATCTTGCTTCAGGAAGGCTTGGGCGATTAGCACTGTGCCACAGCCTGTAGGCATGTGGCACTGTGTACCTTCTGGGTGTTCCTCAAAGTAAAAGCTGCCAAAAAAGACAAAGCTTTTGAGTTGATACAAAAAACTAAGGTGGCCACCCCAGCACAACTAAAGATGTCTTCTAGGGCTTCTTACAAAAACAGCAAGGTAATGAGATACATGTGTTCAAAGGAGAATGTTCTGAAAGCAATTCAGAGCAATGTGTTTTTTACTATATTTTTCATTTTTTAATTTGGGCATTCACCATCTTTCTTGATCACACCTTATAGATTTCAAAGAACTGAGATGGCAACTGAGACTGGGCATGGTGGCACGCACCTGTAATCTCAGCTCTTGGGAGGCTGTAAACTGGGGGATCACTACAAGTCTGATCTAGGAGTGAGACCCTGAACACCCTGTAGACCCTTCCTTAAAATATGAAAAAAGACAGAGAGAGAGAGAGAGGGAAAGAAAGAAAGAAAGAAAGAAAGAAAGAAAGAAAGAAAGAAAGAAAGAAAGAA